>JACEGR010001956.1:0-145592 GCA_014170235.1 Listronotus bonariensis | reverse complement strand
TTAAATGGCAAGAAATTAAATAATAAACAGATCTACAGTCTGACATAACCCATTTTAAATTAAATGTCATCTTGGTTCTTTTTGATAAAGATGCTAGTTGGACTCTTATGGTTATTCGCCGCTACCCTTCAAATGTTATATTTTAAAAGAATATAAAAAAAAACATTCTATATAGAATTTGGATTATTCTTGTTTCTAAAACTTTAGAGGTTTTTAAAATAAATAAAGGGAAATGAAGATCCAGTGTGAAATTTCTTATTGACTATGATTTTGCGGTTTAACGCCTTCTTCTTAGTCTTATTCAAGTCAGGAAGTCGGCAGGATTTACAATCAATAATGAAAGATAATTTAATCGCATAGTTTAAAATTGTTAGATGGCAAGAAATTAAATAATAAACAAATGCACGGTTTAACAGTACTAGTTCATCTGAAAAATTAATAATTTTGCTGTCATTAGCCATTCTAAATTAAGTGTGATCTTGGTTGTTTTAGATGAAAATGCTGATTCTTCAATAGCTTGAGAAAAGTATTGAAAACAGTATGTTTTATTTTTACAACTAAGAATCTACAAAGTGTTGGTTGTTATGCTAAAAAAATAAAAAAGAGGTTTTGAGTAACATTTATATAATTCTTGTGTTAGTAACTATCATTTTTTCATTTAGATAAAGAAAAATGAAGATGCATTGCGGAAAAGAGACAGTCTAACGTAAATACCGGCATGTAAACATTTCGGATGGATGATTTATTATACATCCTTTCTGGTTGATTTACTGAATTATAAATTTGTTCCAGAATTAAAAAGGCCCTTTATATTCTTAGTGTAATATGATAAGATAAAATTAAATTAATTTTTATTGGGGACCAAGAAATTAAAGATATTTTACATAAAATGTAATAAACTCTGGTTAAAAAAAAAATATTACAAACAAATTTAATTAATTTTAAATTTTTCAATTCAATAAATGTAAAAATAAAAACAGATAAGTTGAAATTTTTATATATTTTCGGCTGTAAAAATCAGAAAACCAGTATTTATAATTCCAAAAGTATAATAAGCAGATACCATCTTCTTTGTTTTATTGGAAATAAAATTCAAGTTTATTTTAGATTTAAACTCATTTTATTTTGGAAATTATTGAAAAAAAAAAAAACATAAAAGCAAAAGTTTTTCTATAGAAGATATTTTTAATGTTAGTTCGTAGAGTTTCACGGATAGAATAATATAAAAAGTTCTTATTCGGAGAGTATATTCGATATCGATGGCTATATTTTAATTGGGAACCAATTTACCAACACCCATTTTATAAAACTATTTTTGATCAAAACCAATACTGCATTAATTGATATACAGTAAGGATATTAAAAGTCCTTCCCCCACCCCTTTATCTTCTGAATGGGACAAGATATCAAGATCGGGTAAAATTGGGGTAAAGGGGCATTAACAACTTTTTTTTAAGTGGAAAGGGGGTCAAGTAGCACCTAGTTTTAAAGGCCTTTTAATTCTCTATTATAGCCGTTTCATTTCTTTAAAATCAGCCAATTTGTTCTAGAGTTACAAGCGTTTGAAGTTTACCTCCAATTGTACATACAGTGCGGTTCTCTCCCCCATAACTTTTAAGTAGAACAAGATATCGAAGTCGTATAAAATTTAGATAAAAGATGAACAATTTTTTGGTATACCAATATTTTCTGTCACGTGGCCTACTGCCAAGTGAGGCAATAACAACTTTTTGTTCTAAATGGAAAAGGGGGACACGTAGCACCTCGTTTTAAAGGCCCTTTAATTCTCTATTAAACGCCATTTTGTTTTTTAAAATCGGCCCAGCCGTTCCAGACCGCATTGTTTTTAGACTATTTAAGTCAAATTTCAAACGTTGGAACGGCTGAACCAATTTTCAAAAATAAAGGAGCTTTAAGAAGAAAATTAAAGGGCCTTTAAAACGAGGAGCTACATGACTCTCCTTTCCATTTGAAAAAAAAATGTTACTAGTGCCTCCTTAATACTAGGGCACCTAACAGAAATTATTTTTATGCCAAAAAGTACTTGGAGTTACACCCTTTTACCCAAAATTTACTCGATCTTGATATCCTGTCCCGTTCAAAAGATAAAGGGAGACGACTTTTAATAACCTCACTGTATATGTAAATGTTAATTAAATTATCTAGTTATTAGATTTAAAAAATATATTATTTACAAGAAATTTTAAAAATTCTTGATTTTTAAAAATAGAAATTTGTATAAATTGATATTATTTATAACAAATACACGATAAATTTCTCGCTTCTCAGATTTAAACAATTAAATTTCATTTTTGCTGTGGACAGTATCCAGCGATTTTTTTTTTACAACATCGATACCCCCAAAATTATCTTTTAGCTTCCCGTCATAAGATCTCTTTTACAAAAGAAAAATACGCACATAAAAAGACTCTGAGGTGCTAAATAAAAGAAACACTCATCAATTTGTAATAAGAAACTTCTGTCTTGCATACTGCTTCATTCTTTAAATTCAAAGGGTTATAATTAAAACGATTGAAAATTAATATCCTTTTGGAATTGTAATACTTAAACCACCAGTCATCGATAACGGAGAATAAATATTATGAAGATTAAATTTAATGACTGAAAAAAGGAAAGAACGTATTGTTTAAAAAACAAACAACGTCTTACGTAACAGATTACTCTTTCAGAGAGTTGTGATAGTGGGTAAGTAAGTTTAAGTTACTTTTGTATACCCTGTATTTTTCCTAAAAAGTAATGTGCGAAATGACAGACGTATACACGAGGAATCGCTGCGATCAATTTTTTAAAAAGCAGGCCTTGGAAAATTTTGAAAATTTGGTAACATAATCAAATCAGCAAGGGACATACAACTAAAATATTTTGGCAGTTCTACCACTTCCGGTTATACTGAAAATTAATGTCAACTTTCATAATTTAAATGAAATACCCTTTATATTATTTATTTTTAATATTCTGCGTATTATAAATAAATAGTGTTCTATACCTACATCTATATATAATATTCCCTGTCAGTAACGAAACTGACTACATGATAATATTACTTTTTAGGAGATCCCTTTTTACGAATCTACCAACCATCATTTAAAAGGTGTAAAAAATAAAAGACGGATAAATCCAATTTTCTATGGTAACTTGATTTGAAATTACGCGTTTTATATATATGGCGGTATGAGGCCTATATAGGTTTGATGGCAGGTGCCGCATGAGATGCTGTAGACTCCCTGGTTTTCCAGTTTTACTTTGTCCTTGGGGTTTCTAGGTGTGGATCCGATGGTCTGCTGGGGTTTGTAGATTGTTGTAATGTTATGCTTGCGGAGAAGTCTACCTATTCTATCTGTGGTACCTTTAACGTATGGAAGAACAGTTGTTAACTTGCTGTCTGAAGGGTCTTCTTTCCTTGGCTGCACGTTAGTCTGTTGATTGATAGCTCTTCTTATCATGCTGGGTATATAACCATTTTGTCTGAGGGCGGTTCTTATGTTGCTTATTTCATTATCTCTGTTGATGTTGTCAGTAAGTTTTATTGACCTCGAGATTAATGTAGTGGCGACTCCTTGAATTTGTGATAGGTGGTGGTGAGACTCAGCATTTAGGTATCTGTTTGTGGGGGTTGGTGTTCTGTAGACTGTGTGTTGTAGATCACCATTTTGTGTCCTGTTAACAAGTACATCGAGAAATGGTAGTTGGTTGTTTTCTTCGAATTCCACTGTGAACTGGATTCTTTGGTGAATGAAGTTTATATGATCAAGAAAGCCAAGAAGAGTTTCCCTACCGAAAGACCATACGATGAATACGTCATCGACGTATCCAATACTCCCGGAATGAACATCATATCAATATATATATATATATATATATATATATATATATATATATATATATATATATATATATATATATTAAAGCGGTGCTTTAACCCAGCCTGTCAATTTAAAATGTTTCGAGTGTCAGACGTCAGACTGGGCAAACGAGTCAAGTTTACCACAATGTTTTACAAGCAATTTTTAAAAATTGTACCAACAATCGTAAGTTTTACTGTCATGAATCTATAAAACCCATGGACATGTTGTGGGTATCGGATTAGGCGGGTTTTCTAACTGTAAGCCTTACGATTTTCGGAACTATTTTAAACATTGCATGATAAACATTGTAATAAACTTGTCTGACAAAATATGTGACGCATTTGCCAAGTCCGACACCCGAAACATTTAACATTAATAGGCTGTGTTAAAGAGCCGCTTCCATATAATATGCAGTATGAATATTCGTGGTAGACTCGTCCAAAGCAACACCTTCAAAAAGGTTTTTGACTTATTTTAAATTTTAAGTGAAAAATGATTTTTGCATGCCATTTCATAACCATTATTTTTTTTCTAAACAACAGCCTCTGATATAAATTGAGATTGGGTTTCTTGCAGGGGAAGAACTTTGTTAGTAAACTGTAATGATATTTTGAGAATTAATAAATACAGAGTAGTAAAAAAATAATCGTTAAAAATTATAACGACAGATATCTAAACGGTATTTTTTTTAATGGAAATCCCCACCTTTTAGTTCCTTTTTCCTTTCAAGTATTAAATATAAATAACGGTTTGTAAAAAAATGTCCATTACCAAAATTTACAGTTTTTAAAATATTACCAAAATTTACATTTTCTAAGAATGCTCTTAATCCGGGTAGGTACGGTTTACCATGACGCCACATTTTGTTGTTAGGACCAACTACAAGCCACACCAAAAGCCAATTTAATGTTATTTAAAAATAATCATTGCATACCTAAAGCTGCGTCCAGACTTGCAACTATTCGTCAAACATCCGTCTAAACAAACCAACCACTTTGCGCGCTCCTTTGATGCAAAAACCGAATCACCGCGAAATCATTCCCAAGCCAAAGCTTTTGACCAGGTCTGGCATGCCGCACTTCTAAATAAACTTTCCTCCTATGGTCTTTCAACTAAACTCTGTACTTGGCTCTCTAGTTATCTATCTGATCGTCGTATATCAGTTATTGTGGACGGCCATTCTTCAAGCGTTCACCAAGTAAATGCTGGAGTCCCTCAGGGCTCAGTTCTGGCACCAACATTGTTTCTTCTTCACATCAACGACCTTCTCTCGTCCACAACTAATTCCATTCATAGTTTCGCCGACGATAGTACCCTTCACTCCAGTTTTCAGGTTCCTAAACACATTACTAAACCTGACTTGGAAAACAAACGCAGAGCGATGCAGATATCTCTTTCGCAGGATCTTAATTTAATATTGGATTGGGGCGCTAAAAATCTCGTCCATTTTAATGCATCCAAAACACAATCATGTTCCTTCTCGCGAAAAGAGTCATCAAATACTCATCCTCTACTTATGAGCGGCCAAGTTTTACAGAGCAAAGACACCTTTAACCTTGTGGGCGTCACATTTGAAAGTAACCTTAACTGGCATAATCACATTGTATCTATAGCCACGGCAGCTTCAAAAAGCTTGGATTTCTCTTTCGAGCCAAAAAGTATTTTTCCCCTTCTAATTTATACACTTTATATGTGTCCCAAATCCGACCTCCCTTGGAATAGTGTTCTCATATCTGGGACATGGCGTCCCCCACAACCCTAAGCATTCTTGATTCTATTCAGAGAAGAGCTATTCGTCTTATTAATGATCCTTCACTTACAGAAAGGCTTCCCTCTCTTGCACATCGTCGGGCTGTGGGGGATTTATCGCTTTTTATAGGTACTTCCATGGCTTCTGCTTCGAAGAACTGTCCAGTATAGTTCCTCCACTTACGGTTCCCAACAGAGAAACTCGTGGTTCCGCGCGTATGCATCCCTATACGGTCCAACTGGACAGGCCCCGAACTTCCCACTTTGTTCGTTCTTTTATCCCTAGAGTTTCTAGGTTGTGGAACCTGCTGCCCGCGGAGGTCTTTCCTTCCCCCAAATCTTCAATTGTTTAAGTCCCGTGTCAACAAACTCCTCTTACCTCGCTTAAGACACCCACGGTACGTTAGTATTTAGGCTTTTAGCCTTCGTGGTTTGTCCAAAGATAAAAAAGCCTATGAATAGACGTGAATTCCTTCTCGTCAATTTTATTAATTGACATTTCACTTTTATTGGTTATTCATAATTATTCATTTATTACTGTGTGAGCTTATCTTATCCATGTCTTAAAAATAGTCTAAAACAATTTTGTTGTAAAATCAATAGTAGGGCCAATACTTAAAGGTATCAAAATTTACTTGATATTTCCTATAGCCAGTCTGACGATGCATCACCCTGTATACTGTTCTTATTACTTCCAGGAATGACATCAGAGGAAAGAAATATAAATTTAGCAGAACCTAAATACGGAAGCAGACAATTAAATACGCTTCAAGCATAATTTTTTTAAATATTTACTCAAATTTTCGTTTCAAAGTCAATCATCTGTCAAAAATCACTCTGGCACAAACACATCTTTTCTAAATTTGCTAAACAATATTTTCAACAACGTTATTTCGGCGTGAAAAAGAAAAACAAGCAGTTATGTGTAATAAAGACGGTCTTTTTCAAGGCATTAGTTTATTTAGATAAGTAATTGATCTCTTTGAAATTTTCATATTTTCCGCCAAATCAGCTTTTACAGTTATTGGCTTGGGGATTTTTAAAACTTCCGTAATATCAAAGTAAAGGCTTACTTTAGAAAATAATGGAATTACTTTCTTTACTAAGTCAACTAAGAGAAACAAACTTGATATATTTGTTTACAATAAATAATATTAGTTTTTATTTTCTTTACCTTTCAAAAATTCACGAAGAATCTAAGCCTAAATGAATTGTTAGGCCAAGTGCACCTTATTAAATTTTTGTAAAAAACAGAAAACCTGCTATTTCTGCCATTAGCAAAAACTTTGGGATGAAAAAAAATAGCACTTAATGAAGCAGATGTTGCTTGTATTGGAACTTTATAATTCATGCTAGTTTACACAATACAATTAAAAATCGCTGTAAACCTCACTCTCGCCAAAAATGTCAATTGGCTGGTTTCTGAAATAAACGATGCAAATATTTACAATATGTGGGTGATTTAAGAGAGGTAAAAGAAAGTTTCTTCCTAATACTTTGAATAGATTTGGAAGGGAACGGAAAACCTCATCGAACAGGTTGCACATTCCAGAAACTCTAGGGATAAACGAACTAACACAGTGAGAAGTTCGAGGCCTATCCAGTTAAACGGTACGGGGATGCATATGTGAAGAACTGAGTTTCTTCGTTGGAACCTGCACGTTGACTTCGACGAACTTTTACTCTAAGGACAATTACTTGAAGCAATAGCAGTGGACAGACCTTTTAAAAGGATAAGTTCTCTACCACCTGACGATGGGCAAAAGAAAGAAGTAAAGGATGAGTAATAAAGTAAACAGCTCTTCTTTAAATGGAAAAAATGTTAAAGGTTGAAGGAGACGCCATAACCTAGATATGAGAACAATATTTGAGAGAGAAAGGAATTTGAAATATATAAAAAGTGTATAAGTTAGTTGGGATATTGAACTAACAAAAATTATGTAGTTTGTCTTAAAACTTTGTTCTTTAGTTTAGATAAAACATTTACAATAAGCAAAACTAAATCTGATACTACATAACAAAGTAGGTAATAAATATGTTACACATTGCTAAACACACAGTGCATTTCTTTAATGTCCCACTTATAATTTTTAAACGATTTAATTTAAAAAAATTGGAATACGCAATTTAGGCATAAATAATACATTTAAGAATTAAAAATTACAAATTTTAATTTTAAGATATCTGCTGAGCGCCATTTTGGAAACAAAATAAAAGAAAACGAGGGGGTCTTGTGGGACATTATTTGAAAGCTCCTGGCAAGTACTTTATAACTATAGAATATAAAGGCAATCCTTTCCCAAACTACAAAATGGCAGCACCTAAATACCCTATTTGGATTAATGGTAATATGTGTAATAAACAGGATTTTTTTCCTTTGATAAATCCACGAAGAGAAAGCCTAAATACTAACGTGCTTCTAATAAATAATTAAATACGCTTATACAGGGTGAATCAAAATCGGTCACAAAACTTAAGGGGGTGATTCTACTTGACAAAATAAGGGTAGAGCTTTATATAATTCTTTTTCAAAATGTCATTTGTTTTCGAGTTACAAGCCGTCAAAGTTCAATTTTTATTTTGGTTTTTTTGCCATATTGCATTTATTTTTTAACCAATCCATTTGATATTTGGCACACAAATCGAGCTTTGCAGATTTTAAAATTTTAAGACAAAAGTACTTTTTTAAATACCGCCAGAGGGCACTTTACCTAAAACTTAAAATTTATTTACATCATAACTTTTTTATTTTGACATATATCACAAAGCTAGAGGCTCCATTTTATAGACAATTAAAAACTTAAAAAATAAGGTATTTTATATTAAAGTTGATAAAACTCACCGTTTAGGCACCAATAGACATCAAAGTTTTCATCAATTCAAACAGAAAATAAAAAAAGCTTTATATAAACCTATGTCTTAAATGTTAAAAAAAATATATATAATTTTTAACACCACGTTTAAAAACTAAGACGTTTAGGACATATGTTTATATGAAGTTGTTTTCTTATTTTTTGTTGTAGAATCGTTTGGTTAAGTTTGTCGGTTGAGTTACTGGACACCTTGTATGTATGTAGGTAATTTAATTGAAATTGATGAAAACTTTGATGTCTATTGGTGCCTAAACGGTGAAGTTTATCGACTTTAATAAAGAGTACCTTATTTTTTTAAGTTTTAGGTTAAAGTTCTCTCTGGCGCTATTTAAAAAAATACTATTGTCTATAAAATTTTTAGAATCTGCAAAGCTCCATTTTTGTGCCAGATATCAACTGGATTGGTTAAAAAATAAATGCAATATGGCGAAAAAACCAAAATAAAAATTGAACTTTGACGGCTTGTAACTCGAAAACGCATGACATTTTGAAAAAAAATTATATGAAGCTCTACCCTTATTTTGCCAAGTAGAATCACCCCCTTAAGTTTCGTGATCGATTTTGAATCACCCTGTATATACGATATGTACTTTTGTCTCTACCCTATATATTGTCACCAGTATCACCATTAAAATTCCTTTTAGTATCACCATAAAGTAACGTACCTACGGATAAAAGGAAACCATGGCATGTAAATTTTCGTACCCGCTTTGCGACAGTCTCAGCGCTGCCTGGCGGCAGGCTTTGTCATTTCCAGTTTACACTTTAAATGCGTCGGTCGAAGCCTCGCCTCGTGTAACATTAGCGGTGGGGAGACGTAAGCTTACTGAAATGACTAACTGGCGGTATTTCAACGAGAAAGGGAATAAAATTATATTGGGAGTTTTCGCAACTGACCTGTCCTTAAATCGGCTATTCCAGCGATAACTCTTATAATTTCCTTACTCTATGGGATCACTAATAAAGAATCATTTGTCTACCATTCAAACAGACATCTTTAAAGAGCTTTAGTTCAAAGTAGTATTATTGAAAACTTTAAAATACTGTGCCACGAGACACTCGTTTCTTAAGATTTTTATCTGTCAATTTCATTCTTAAAAATATTATTTTTGCATTATTTCAATCATTCTTTCAAAAAATAATAAGTAGGGGGAACATTCAAGAAATTCGCTGTATAACATGTTTTGTTACATAGTCAGAATGCGTCTAGATAGAACATTGGGATTTAAGAAAATTCCACAAAATTAAAAACATGTTTTTAAAACGCAAAACAAGATTTTTGTAATATAATTTTACAGATACGAGCTTAAAATAAGCCATAAAATAATCTCTTAAACATAAACATGCACATATGCATACGGATTACGCGTTGTGCATACAAGTTTTCATAATACGGGCTTTCTAAACCCTTGTCTTAATCGCCCCTAAGCACATTATGTCTAGCATTTGAGTTTCAACCGCATTGCTTATACCTATTCAGCTGTAGTATACGAAACATATTACTGGATACTTCACTTAGACAAAGGAATATGGAATGTTTAAAATCTTGGCAATGGATTTAATTGACTTAAAATAATGGATAAAATTTGCGAAACTAAATTGTTTTTTGAAGTCATGGAAATATCAAGTTTTGCGACATGGTGGATAATACAGGGTGTTCTGGGAGGAACTACTGCGATTAATTTCTTGTAAACTAGACTTTTTGAATTAGAAGCCAATGGGGGAGACTGACTATACCGGAAATTAATGTCAAGCCAGTCGGCGTTCGATAGACCAAATTTGCGCCATTGGAACGAGATCTGTCCGCGTAGCGCATGACTATCTTTAAAATTGGCCAAAGATATTTGCGGTAGCATTTGTACAGACCGTTTAGAGACACTCTGTATATTTTTAAAAACTTGTAGTATACAATTATGCTTTCTACCTAAAATAAAAATTAATAATAATAAACACTGACCCCGGTGATGTAGTACTCGTACATATTAATAAATTCCTGTCTAGGTTGACCTAGCGAACGAACAAGGCAATTAATTTAGTTTCGGACAATTTTAACATTGTTTTATTGACTCTAATGTTTGTTTACAGTTATAATATTAATTTTAATGAAAAAGTACTGTTAAGAAAAACTATATATGTATTTGACATAATTATAATGTAATAATATTTTTATGTGAAATTGATTGTGCGGGTCTAATTACAAAAAAAAAAAAAAAAATAATTATATACCTTAAAATAGAATTATAATAAAATTTAAAATAATAACAGAATAATTCACTTCAGAGTAAAAGCGTGGGGTGCATTTTTACTATTTTTTCATAACTTTTTCCTCATAGATATTTACAAATGAAATAATTATAACATTTATTATATTAAGCACCCCCACGCTTTTATTTTTGAAGTGAATTATTCTGTTATTATCTTAAATTTTATAATATATAATTCTATTTTATTAAGGCACATAATTATGATTCATTGTTTGACCTTTTATTAGTGTAATACAAACTCTTTGTAAGGAAAAATTATTATTTTCTAATTTTTAGTTCGGTTGCATATAAAAGCGTGTTTTTTAGTTTTTTAAACTATTATTTATTTTTATTTTTAGTTGGATGTATCAATTAGTTTTCTGCGGACATGTGACATTAAAATGTTTCACGAATTATTTCGTAATCTAATAATTTCATTTAAAGCTTCACTGTTGCATGGGGTTTCAGAAACGCAACTACTCCGAACAAGTTTCTGTCAGCCTTATGCTGAGAGTACGTCCGAAACTGCACGCATGCGCAGATTGCGCACTAGCTCTTTCTCTGTTACTCTCCTACAGACAATCTATAAAGGAATTTATTTATCCTGGCGATCCTAATCCGGATAACGGGATACTGTTTGCAGATTATTGCATTGTCATGGGTCCTTGATACCTGTGCAAAGTTTCAAAGAAATTGAATCGCTGGAAGTTGGTGAAAATTAAGCTTAAAGATTCCGTTACGTACATACATACACCTTTACATATATACATACATACAACCCAAGCTAATAAAAGCATGTTAAAAATTAAGCTTAAAGATTCCGTTACATACATACATACATACATACATACAACCCAAGCTAATAAAAGCATGTTAAAAAGGCTATGGGTATTAAAAATATTACCTAAAGATTAAAAATATAATTAATCGATCCTTACTGCAACAATTTAATTGTAAATAGCGTATACATAACTTTGCCGCATTTCTTTTTCGTAACCTTGTATGTAGCAAATTTTTATATTATTTTTTTACATAATCATAGCATATGTTACATTTTTTTAAGGAGGAAAGATTGAATTTTGGAATTGTACGATACCACGCGGCATGCGGCGAGCGGAGGGCAGAGAGTATAAAGAAGTATGCTAACATAAAGTTCTGCTGCCTCTGGTTTATATGTTAACATAACCTTTCTTATAGTCTTTAGAAGGTTGCTTTTGGCGAGTCTACTACGAATATTCATACCGCCATATATGAAAGCGGCGCGTTAATCCAGCCTGGCAATGTCAAATGTTTCGGATGTCAGACTGGGCAAACGCGTCACTTTTTTGAGTGTTGTTTAAGTTTTAAGTAAGTGTTACAGTCACGAAACCATAAGGCCCATTGACATGTTTTCGGTATTAGATTGGACGGCTTTCGTAACTGTAGTTCTTACGATTTTTGACGCGAAAAATGACGCATTTGCCCGGTCCGACACCCAAAAATTTGACATTGACAGGCTGGGTAAACGCGCCACTTCCAGGTAAGATGCTATGAATATTCGTCGTGGACAGCACATGCTATTATTATAATTTTTTTATAGTTATACCCACACAGCAATAACTTTTATAATTTATACCCATGATAATTGGAAGGTTCCAGAAGGAATCTCTTTAAAAAAGTTTTAAAAATGCTATATTATCATAAAATGATGTTTATTACTGGCCCAGGGACTAATAATGGCATAGCGCTCCTACACATGCCACTCTCTTCTCTTCGCTCGTAGCTTGGTATCGTAGAAGAAGACTTAAGCTAGGGTTTCCTAGGACTTTCGGTAGGCGGAAACCGACGCGATTTACGTCTGCCCAAATCAAATATTCACTTGAATGTGGTTTCATTTAAAAGTGTATTTTGGGCGAACGTAATTCGCGTCGGTTTCTGCCGACCAAAAGTCCTAGGAAACCGCAGATTTAACGCTTTCTGCCAAAACTGCATATTGCTTATAGTTTTTCGTCCAAATAAGCTCCGTTGGCATGATCTGAACCCCTTAAAAAGGATGATTGGCTGCAATAAAATGATCAACGGTAGTCGGGAGGCCACGGTCGTATTATACCTTTACAATACGACCGTGCTGTCCCGACTACCGTTTATCGTTTTATTGCAGGCAATTGACTTTTAGGACGAAAAAACTATACGTTATTTATTTGTTTTAAAGTTATTCCCAGTCAAAATATAGTAGTATTTGTATTTAATTTTTTGTAATTTAATACAAGACAGTTAATTTAACGTTATATGGAGTTATATAAGCCTTAACGAAAGAGGTAATATTTGTTACTTTTTCCTATGTTTAAAACATTGTATGATAGCATAAAGTAACATACCTACGGATAAGAGAAACCATGGCTAAAATTTTCGTACCGCTTTTGCGGCAGGCTTGTCATTTTTTCAGTTTACACTTTAAATGCGTCGGTCGAAGCCTCGCCTCGTGTAACATCAGCGGTGGGGAGACACGTAAGCTTACTGAAATGACTAACTGGCGGTATTTCAACAAGAAACGAATAAAATTATATTGGGAGTTTTCGCATGACCTGTCCTTAAATCGGCTATTCCATGATAACTTTTATAATTTCCTTACTCTATGATGATAGTCATTTGGTTTATTAATTTTTGTGTTATCCTGACAAATACCATAGAAAGGACCTACATTGAAACAAACAGAACATAAACTTGACAAGTTTTTAAATATTAAAAAATTATTGCACTGTGAAATAAGGCCAGGCACTAATAATACCAGCCTTATTTTGACATCTGAGCTTGCGCAGATGCATGGTAAGATAAGGACTCCCTTAATAAGTATAGTGCCTGGCTTTATTTATGTCGGTTTTAGGTCGTGCCTTATTTTATTCTTATCTTAACTTCAGAACTGTTCGTCTAACCGAACGGCTGCCGACCACAAAATTAAAAAGTTTTTAGAAGTAAAAATATCTAAAACCTTGCTTTTTAAAATGTATTTGAGTAATTGTGTTAAACAAATCCCTACAACACAAAACAATAAAGAAAATCTACTAAATTTTTTTCCCTTTTTTAGGTTAATGGTACTGTCAACATGATTTGCAATAACTCTAAATTATGGGTACAAGCACTATTTAAATAAGGCCGATATTAATAATACCCGAGTTTGATAAGGCAACTTGCAATAATTCTCTATTATGATAACAACATAATTATTTTCACCTACTATTTTAAAAAACTGCAATCTTAATGGAATTTTATCTTTTAAAGATAATGCAGCTAAGCGATTTTGATTCTTCTTGCGAGTTTAACCTTATTTTTTATCTATTTCCTATTAAGTGTAAACTATTGTTTACTTTTACGTAATTCTATGACGGCAAACCTCAAGGAAAATTATACCCTATACACTGTTGCGAAGACAATATACCGGATAAATTCAAACAAAAACTAAGAGCCTATTTGTAAGATGTTTGTTGTTTCATCCGGTGCAATAAAATTGAAAAAGGATGTCGTGTTTGTCTTAAAAGTAATGTAAAGAATAGGAATTTTAGAGGTGTTGTTCTTAAAACTAAGAATATTTCATGTTATTGCTTTGTAGGTAGGTTGCTTTATTACTAAATGATATCTAAAAGTATGTAATAAAATGTCGATAGTGACCTAAAGGTTTAAAAAGTATTATACAGTGACCGCCATAAATGGTAAACCATATATTTATTTATTTTTGATTACTCAAAAATGTTAATCCTAAAAAACTCTGCATACAGCGAAAGTAACAAAACATTGATCACATGGTGACACAGGATGTTGTTACCCCCACCTCCCCCACCACCCCCACTCAATTTCTTTTTGTTTTAAAGAGATACAGTTAATAATTTTATAGTACTTTTCATACATTGAAATTTTTTAATATTATCAAATCCTCAAAATCATTTCCGGTTTAATTGGAATTACCATCAAATTTCTTATTTTAAAGGCAAGTACCTATCTTTTTAAATACTTTTATTCTCTATAACATTCTGTTTTTAACGATATATCATATAAAATGTTAGTTATTAAAATGGCGTCCAAGGAATACTTTAAATATTTGTTTTAGCTGAATATGTTGTGATATGTCATTGAAAAGAGATTTTGGTGTAGACTTTCAAAACCAAATAAAATATTGGTGTTTTCATTTAAAATGTTTAAAAAATTTTATTTTTTCTTATCAGTTACATTAAAAACTGAATTTACGAAATTGAACTGATTTATTAAAGAAAACAATATATATGACTACCTGTAAAAAATAGAATAGGTAAATATTCTTTTATTTCCACAGCCCACTTAGCAAAAACAAAAATTTAAAGCAGAAATAATGGCGGTAGTTGATTTTCTTAAAAGTATTCTCTGGGCGCCATGACGCTATAACTTTTTGTTAAAAACTAAATAAAATTGGGGAGGGGGTAACAACATCCTGTGTCACACGGTATAATGTAGGTGCAAATTAGCTAATGTGACATAAAAAAATGCCTTTATTTTTGAACTTAAATAAAAATAATATATGGAGATCTTGTATAAAATTAAAACTTGTGTCATATTTTAAAAGCATAAGGTTTAATTGGAAAATTAGAATAAACTTACCTTTTTGGGTTACCCCTTATGGAGATTAGATCAAACTAAATTAACTGTCGTAAATAGGGCTGGCAACCGAAATCGGTTTTTCGGTTAACCGCGGTTTTGGCCAAAACCGAAAACCGGTTTCGAATACCGGTTAACCGGTATTTGAAACCGGTTTTCGAATACCAGTTAACCGGTTTTGAAAAACCGGTTTTCAAATATCAGTTAACCGGTTTTAAAAAGCGGTTTTCAAATACCGGTTTTTCGGATCATCGGTTTTCGAATACCGGTTTTTGGATAATCGGACCAAAATCGAAAAGCGGTTCTTCGAATATCAATTAATAGGTTTTGGTTGATTACGGTTTATATCTAAAAATGAAAAACCGTTCATTTTGTAAAATCGGATATTGGTTGACAGATTATACAGGGTGGTTCATTTAACTTTAGACAGGCAAATAACCAGAAAACGGCGCATTTTAGAAGAAAATGTTATATAGACTAATACACTAAATTAAAATTTAAAAATCACCACTTTTCCTTTTCTTCTTTTTTTATTAACCAATAAACCAAGAAAAAACCCCGAAAATAGAATACCAATTTAAAATAATGAGGAAAAAATAAATTATGTATGAATGTATGGAATCTTTACATCACCTTTTAGAATTTTACATTTTATTAACAGGGATGTTATATTTTTATTCTTATTTAAATTTAACCAATTTTTTTGAAGAATATTCTAGGATGAATAATGATTATCACTTAACACTACAGCTCATGGACAAATCCGTAATCAACGCAAAAACGATTAATAGAGAATAATTACTTTCCGATTTTCTGTTAACTGTGGTTTTTCGGTTTTGAGAACCGTTTTCGGTTTTAAAGACCGTTTTCGATTTTAAAAACCGATTTCGGTGTATCGAAAAATACCGGTTTTTAATACCGGTTTTTAAATATTCAACAAAAACAAAACCGGTTTTGTTTTTCGGTTTTTGCCAGCCCTAGTCGTAAATAATCCTTTTTGCCTTTATATTTCGAGAAAATGCCGAAGCCTTGTTATTCTTAAAGCATTTAAGTACAATTAGATTAATATAAAAAAAAATATTTTTTTTTTTAGTAAGGCTAAAATTAAGAAGTCTCTTTAATGTTTCACATCATTTTTGTCTTATACAGGGTGTTTCTAAACAAATGCGAAAAATTTTAGAAAGTGATTCCTTGTTCAAAATAAAGGGTAGTTTGCTTTATAAACATGGGGTCAAAGCTCAACCATTAGAGAGATATCGCGAAAAAAATTAACAAAAAAATATGGATAAGTTGGTGCTTAAAAACAAAATAAGCACTGCATTTAAACTACCAAGTAATGTTAAATAAAGACATATTACAAATGCCTTCATAGGTGACAGCAGCAACATAGAATTTTTTATAAAATAAATTTCTCCGTCCTGGCACGTTATGATTTACATTTTATTTTTTATTTGATATTGGTAAGTTTAACAAAAAAGATACAGGAGTTGAAAAAGTTTCTAAATAAACCTACCTATCCTAATTTATATTTTTTTAGGTCATTCCGAAAGTGTCTCTTTAAATTTGGTTACCAAGAACGATAAGGGTATTCTATTTCCACTACTTCCATTAATTCTAAAGAAGTGCAAAAATATTTTAAAAAAGTGTATTTTTATAATAAAAATATTTTTGTAAAATTTAATTATTCTAGCGCTTTTTGTTTTTGAGATAAAAAATAAAAACATATTTTTTCGTCATTTTTGTTCAGCGATATCTCTCTAATGGTTGACCTTTGACCCTATGTTTATAATGCAAACTATCCTTTATTTTAAACAAAAAAATACCTCCTAAAATTTTTGCCATTTGTTTAGAAACACCCTGCATAAAACGCCTTTACTGTTTAGATTTTTAAATTTGTTTTCATTTTCCTGGCCCTCTGTGATTCAAAATTAGTAAGTATTTTTATTATAAGAAATAAAAGTATTTAAGCATAAAAGATTCTTAAACTTGCTTATAAAAATTGTAGTTAAACTTATTATATAAGTACCATCATATCAGTTTAGTTTGTTAGATAAGCAACATACTCCAAAAAGCTCAACATACTGGTTCTCAAATTCATTATCTTAGTTACTGCAGCTTCCTGCCAATTAACAGACCTCTTTTTAATATCCTGTTGATTATGTGAGATTCACCGTTGATGTTCCGTCGTTTATTTTTACGATATAACAAAATTAAATAGTTATTTTTTTCTTTGTTTGGGACCGCCTAATATAGAATTATTTTAAAATTGGTGCTATAAATGTAAATATTAATATAAATAGTGTGAATTAAAACTGATTAATTTTTTTAAATTTAAGACTGTTTTTTATTTTGTTAATTTGATAAGTAGAAGAAAGGCAGTGGCAAAAAACTAAAAAAGTAGCAGTGGCAAAAACGGAAAAAGTAATTTTTAATATATTTTTTAATATTAAAGAAATATATAATATATGTACCTATATCCAGTTATATTACTTAAAACCTAAATTCTAAATGTGTTAAAATTTTGGATAAGTTTATTGTGTTTAAGCTTTATATGTTATTTTTTATGTAATTTTTACGTTTTTGTGATGTAATCGTTTGCTTTACTTAAAAACTCCTTATTAATTAGGATACAAAGACCCTGATAAGGTAAACATCCTTACCTCATGAGAGAAGTATAAGTAATTCATTTAGGTTTTGTTGGATCGATATATTAATTATTTGATATTGAAATTAAAATAAATCAGAAGAAAAAAATAACAAGTAGACATCTTTGATAGTACCAAAATAAACAAGTAATATACTATAAAAATTACTATTAAACTTTTTTATTTTAACTAAAACAAAAAAATATTTATTTTGGACTTGTTTCGTTGATCGATTTTCTATTTTGATATTAATTTCTCACAAAGCTCTTTTTCCTATTAAAAACGATATGAAGATGTAAACTAATAGAAATGATAAAAGATAATTTAAAAACAATTTTTATTAAAATGTAAACATGCCTATAATTAAATGAAAACTCCTTATATAAACTCTTAAGCAAAAGGTTACAGGGTGTAAAAAAATTAATCACTTTAGGCACAAACATAATTTGATATCAGAGGGGTCTGGCCTGTTACTTGTTATAGTGTCTCGGCCACCAATGAAATAGACTATGGAAAATAAACCTTTTAAAACCTAATAAAGGGGGTTTCTTTCAGGTCAGTAAGCCGAAATGGATTTGGGAGGAAAGGAAGGCAAAAAAACTTATTCTGAAAAACTTGGAGAGCAGAAAAAAAACAAATTGGTCCTGATCTACAATCATGGAGCAAACTTACCAAAATAAATCATTTTAAAACTATTAAAGAGCACAAAAAAACAACAAAGGTCCTCTCGTTCACTCCAAAACAGGCACATAATGCTCTATTTACACCCCTATTTCCGCCAAAAAAACCTATTTAAACCACTCCTGGGGGAGCAAATGCACCAATGGTGTCCTTTTCGTACGGCTGGTTCCTTTTGACGAGTCTACCGCAGATATTCATTCCGCCATAAACGGAAACTGCGCTTTAACTCAGCATGTCAATGTCAAATATTTCAGGTGTCGGGAACTGGGAAAATGCGTCACTTTTTTGTCGGACAAGTTTACCACAATGTTTTACAAGCAATTTTTTACCATTCTGGAAAAAATGGTAAGGGTTTAGTCATAAAACCATAAGGCTCAAAATTGACATGTTTTGGGTATTCGACTGGGAGATTTCGTGACTGTAACCATTTCTGATGAAATGTTTAAATACTGCATGTAAAACTTTGTGGTAAACTTGTGTGATAAAAAAGTGTCCAAGCCGACACCCGAAATATGTCAAAATTGACTGGCTGAGTTAAAGCGCCGCTTCCATATATGGCGGTATGAATATTCGTGGTAGAGTAATCAAAAGGAACCTCCCCAAAGGTTTTAAAATGATTATTATCACAAAGTTTATTTCATTGCAGGCCCAAGCACTTTTAGTTTGCAAAGTATAAAAGAGCAAAAGTTAAAAGAATTTATACTTACAAATAATAAATTAATGGCATAATCATTCATACTTACACCAACTTCCTACTAAAATTAAACTAGTAACTAATTATGATGGTATAAAATTGCACACATGCACAGATGTAGATACTTTATCTAGATTCTCTAAAACAGCTAAGGATGAGGGTATCAGATTTAAATAACAAGTCTTTAATCTAGATAAATACTGATATTGTCTTGTTCAGCAAATCTTAAGTACCTATTGATATAATCAAGATTTTGCCAGCTATAAGAGCAAATAGTTTTCACCTTTGGCTTATGGTAAAAATATATAAAAATTTAATTGTAAGAAATTTTCTTTTATTGCCGCAGTCAAAGCTGCTTCATGAAGATAAATATTTATCTACCATTATAGAAAAACAGAAATAAATTATAATTTTTATAAAAATAAATTATCCTTGAGACTTGATATAAATACATTAATAAAAGGTAAAGTTCTTTTGGCATATGGCCCTTAATTACAGCAAAATAAATAAATATCCTGTAAGATTACGGCTACTATGGTTGATTGTTTAAGAATTATGGAGTCTCCAAAATAAAATGAAATACCCCAGGCCCGAGCAAGACGGGTTCCCGCTATATATATTTCCAAATAGACTGTGTCTTTTGCGCGTGTATGCAGTTGTATATTATGTGTGAGGCTGTTTCCTCCTCTTTCCCGCAAAGCCTGCATATTATGGGTCCATTGTAACTGCCCATTTTTTGCAAGTGTTTCCTTAGATGACAAGGTGATGTCAGAAGTCCTACTACTTGTCTTAGCTGAGTGCGCTCCAACTGGAGGACCTCAGTTTTTAGTTCCTTGGATGGATCGCCCAGTGTCTTCTTTGCATGTCTTTGGCCAGATGATGAGTACTGGCTCTGTACCGTTGAACCTTCTAGACGACCCAGCTCTCGCTAGTTCATCTGCTTTTTATTGCCTTTTATTCCCGAGTGTCCAGGAACCCACAGAAGTTCTATCCTGTAGTTCCTGGCGGCGAGTTCTTTGATACTATGCAGGCACTCCATCGTGATTTTGCATGTTATACGATGGGCATCCAAGACATTTAGAGCAGCCTGGCTGTCTGAGAGAATGTGAATAATGTGGTTGTGATACCCTCTTCTCATATTCTCTTGAACACATGCTTGAATAGCATATATTTTTGCCTGGTATACAGTAGCTTGCATCCCTAATGGGAGGCTAAAAATCGCTTTGGGCCTTGCCCCATATACACCAGCACCTACTCCATCATCCGTCTTTGAGCCATCGGTGTACCAAACCAAGCCTCTGTCAAGTGATGAAGGTGTTCCATTTGTCCATATGTCAGAATTACAGCTGACCTTATATGGTTTTTCGAAGTTGTAGACCCCAATCATGTGGTCTGATCTCACGTTTAAGGGCTGTAGGTCGATAATTCCCGTTACCCCAGTGTGACCGTGTCCTCCAGAATGTTGTTTCCACGTCCCAGTATTTATCATTCTGTAGGCGCTGTTTATAGCCTCCGTCTTGATAAAAATGTCAAAGGGCGTTAGGCCCAGGATTTTTTCATAGCCATAGAAAATGTAATTCTTAGGGCACCGGTAATGCACAGACAAGCCAGTCTCTGTAGAAGATTAGGTCTCGTGACTGACGTTATTTGCTGTGTTTTTGTCCACTATACGATTGCGCCGTAGGTGACTATTGGCCTGATGACTGTGATACAAGGTATCCTCCGGTATATTATTCTGCCGCGCTGTAGTAAATTCCGAAATCCCCTCTTGGTGAAGTGACAACACGTCCTGATTTTGGCGGGACAGTTCCGCTTTTGGAGGATTGTCCCGCGTCCCGCCGATTTTTGAAAATGTCCCGATTTTTAGTGAGATTCCGTGTAAATAAAGAAAATAAAAGGTTGTCGCGGAGGTGAGGACCTTTTTCTTTTTTGGTCTTCAAATTCCAATAAAACATTTAAAACATTTAGAACCTTTTTTTCTTAAAAGAAAAATTGAGGGAAATTAAAAAAATACATCTTATTTCATTTTTTCTCATTTGTCCCGATTTCAATTATTAAAAATGTGGTCACTTTACCTCTTGGGCTCTCTTAACTTTAAGAAAACAAAAAAATTTGTCAGTCGTAAAAAAAATCATTTTTGGCGTTTTTTTTTATTATTTAGTTCATTATTTTCACAAATGATTTATATTTTTGCTAGGTGTAAGGTGTAATACATGTAAAAATTCTATGTACCGATAAGGACAATCAATCTTTCCTTTCACATTATTATTCACTTTAGGTGTTAACTTTATTATTTATACGACATGTACTAAAAGATTTTAAACGCTTTTATCGCCTTTTACATCTGGGATGTACACAGGAAATTAAAAAAGTGTGTAAAGGATGTTTTCTCTAAATGATTTTTGTCACGCAAGTGTAAGAAGCTATGTGCGTCTTACGTAAAAAAGGTTTATTAATAATGAATATTTATTTTTCGAAGAACAGGGTGTTAAGTCCTGATTTAATGAAATAAAAAGAGATTATGTGATAAAGGCGAAGTGATAAATGTCTTTTGAGATAATTATTTCAATTTGCTAGAAGAAAAATAAATTGTAAAAAACGTAATGGAATTAGACAAAGGCGTAGCTTGGATTTTATTATTATTTTTTAAACAATTGGGCAAAGAAAATTAATAATATGGAAATTGCGACACAAAGTTTTTTTAGCCCCTTTTTCTCCAAGAAAAAATAAGTTTTAAAAGTAAATCCTCTATATGTGTTTTTCTTCGTGGATTTTAGTTAACTAACCGACCTATAGGCATTAAATGTATTGCATTCTTTCATATTATGTTCGAACACTTTACGATGTATGTTGTCATGGTCTAAAAAAATATTTGTTTTAATTCACACTAACACCAAAAATTACAACTATTGGGACATTTATCTCATTGCTGTATTAAAATGTGTAAATGGCACTGATCTCGATGGATTGCCACTGTTATTACCTGCGCAAAACAAAAGTAACGTTTTATGGGCGAAAAACGGGTTTGTGCGCAAGCAACTCGAAGGTGAACGCGCCTGACGCCAAACCGATTATCCGCATTATTGGAAAGAATTTGTCGACACGGCACGGCGGCGTCACGGTTTGACCGCGGACGGAGGGTACGGGGTGCCGGTGTTTGTATTTTGCCACGGCTTTTAAGTGCGCATGTTCGTCCACCCGTTTATTGGTTTACCTTATTTCAATTTGCTAGAAGAAAAAGAATAAAAACGTAATGGAATTAGACAAAGGCGTAGGCGACCTAAGCTTTGGGCTACGATTTTAAAATCTCTTTTAGACGTTCTATAATTATTACAATAAATAGGTATGTTTAAACTTCTAGTTCTTAAATTAAAAAACTACTTTCAACTTCTCCTGCATACCTACAATACCCACATCAATACTATAGAAATCTCGAAAATCGTAAAAGATAAAAAGTCATTATACACTTAAGCAATTCAGTTTTTAATAACATCGGTGTCACCAAATTCTTATCTAAAGAGCTAAATCTGTTTTATATTACTAAGCACTCTTTAAGTGTGGAATCATAAAAACTATTTTTACACCATAAAATGCAACATGTGTCAAGTTACGTGACTGCAAGATTTTTGCGGCTTGAACAAATCATCTTATAATCTTTATTTTGGAAACTTGATCCGGATTTCAAGAAATCTGCATTACTTGCACCTAAGACGATATTTGAGATTTGCTTTTAAGTTTTTAATAATCTCGAATGTATTAACACTTGGAGACTAACATATATTTTGTACAGTACAGTACATAAATAAATGAAATAAATTATTTATTAAAATTAAATTAACCCAGTGTGGATTTTTAACTGTTATATAAATATGTCTGCGTATAAAAAGGTACGAAAGCTGGGAATTAAAACCAATTTTATAAAACTTCTTGGTTTAAAAAAGGTATTGCTTAATAGGTTGTGTAACTAATGGAGTTGCATTAGGGGTTTACATCCCAATTGAGATTTGCCTAAATTGACTCTAGCACAGGGTGTCCCAACTCTATTTGTACACGAAATTTCTCTTGTCCCTGTATAAGATAACAAAAATCAGCTTTAGATAAAAATCGTTTATTTGGATACACCTACGTTGTTAACAGTATTAATTAATATACAAGATGTTTTATAAACATAATTTTTATGGTCAAGTAGAAATTCTAAATGGAACAGCCTATATATTTTACCAAATTTTGACTTTTTATTATTCCACTACTATAATTTTTTTATGACATATCTACTATACTCTTAATATATTCTGGTTTTTGAAGTATCAACAGCAAGTTGGTATCTCAAAAGCCAGCAATAATTGACGAATTGTAGTCTAATACGTTTTTAATGTGTGGCATTAAACAGACTCAAAATTTGATAAACAAACAAGGTATTTTGTTTAAAGAAACTTTGAGACTGAAAATTTTGTTTAAAGACACCTTTACATTAACTAATACTGTCAATAACATAAGTGTATTCAAATCATAGATAACCTACATTTAGATCCGCAGTGGCAGGAAGCATTTTTCGGATTTTACGACTCGCGCAGTGGGTGGATGAACATGCGCAGTTAAAAGCCGTGAAAAATACACCGGCACTCCTGTACCCTTCGTCCGCGGTCTGACCGTAAACGCTCATTAGCTACCGTACTTCGAACAGAAAACCAGGACGCTGTCCATATAAATTCTTTCCTATAATGCGGAGAGTTCGTTGGGGCCGGGCGTTTACCCTCAACTGGCTTGCGCACGTACCGGCTTTTTTCGCCCATGAAATGTAACTTTTGTTTCACGTGGCAGGTTATGGGCCGATTGGCAATCCATCGAGATCAGTAATCAAATAAACACATTTTAATTTAAGTTTATTTTTGTATCTTGTACAAGGAAGATATTTTGTGTATAAATAAAGTTGGGACACCCTGTATACCGGCTAACACATGATACTGTTACCTCTAATTGTTTTTATAATTTTTATACAGGGTTACTGAAATTAAGTGGTCGCCAATATTATCCTTGTGTTATTTGGTAAAATAGAGATTTGTTTAAATTAGATCGGGTTTTTTTTTATCAGTTTAAAATATTTTTCAAAGAGGATTTAGAAAAATACTACATGTCATATATCCAAGTTTTAAAAGTTTTGAAAATATGGTAACTAAATCCAAAAAATAGTTGAAAAATCTTCTACGGCACTAAGTTTACTGCTTTTATCTTAGTGCGGTAGAAATACAATGAAAATATAAAAAAGATTCGAATTATATTGGCCATATTTCTAAAACTTTATTTGATAAAATTAATTAAATTATTAGAAATTATTTATAGTGTTTTTACAATCCTAAAAAAAGGTAACTACATCCCGAGTTTCTGGTCATCAGTTAGGTATATCTAAAAATTGGGTGTTAAAATTAAGATTATTTTCAAAAATAATTGTGAAAATTAAAGACGTGCTTTATTTTATTTATTTTAGTACAGTTTAAATATATGCAATGTTGCAAAATTGGCAAAAATATTCAGAGATCTAAAGCAAAAAATACAGACGGATTTGGAAATTGCACCACAATCTGCCCTATATTTTTTGCTATATATATTCCAATTCTACCAAATTTTATAATTCATGGTTGTTGGTTGCAATTGGGCCCTGCTCACATCTGAATATCGTCTTTGTTTAACAAGGATAACATTTAGAGCGGCTCATGGCATTGTCAAGGTGTCAGCGATTTACAGCGGATGTGATTATTTTCAATAAAACACATGTAACAGTCCTAATTGGAATCTGGAGTTTTTTAAAGCAATCTTCCGTCGTACTCGTATAGACCAATTTATTTACCCAAGCAGCAAGCTGACGTCTTATTAACATCTCTTTTTGGTCAAATTTGGTCAGCAACGAGGTCATAAGATGACGACAAAATGACGTTAAATTGACCTCCCTAAGTCACAGACAAAAGACGTCCCGTTAATGACGTCTTTAAGATGACGAAAAATTGACACTACGCATATACTTTTTTAAAAGCTAAAATGATACAATATTTTATTTCAAAATTAAAATAGGAAAAAACTTCTTACTGCTTCAAGTTTCCTTGCCCTGCAAGGATCGCATCTCTCGCGACAATTTCCAACCAGGAGATGCAGATTTTTACACTAGTCGAGGATATTTCTTTCAAATCTAATTGTGATCACCAACCGCAGACCGGTCACGAACTATTTTGGTCTCACCGGTACGGTGTAGGCGATAAAAAGCAAAGATCTTGAATAAACGTGGTAGTTTATTGTCCATTACGCCATCTATCGGTAGAGTTTTTACCTATTTCAATTTTGTAAAATTATTAGTGTTATTTTTCTGTCAAATGAAATTTCGGTTGGATTTTGACACGAATCATATAATGTCACAAAATTTTTTCTGGTGGGTTTTCTAAACATGACGTCATTAGATTTTTATGAGCTAGTATGACGAAAAAACGATGTCAAAAAGACGTCACTTCAACGACGTCAAAAACACATCATTAAATGACGTTAAAATATCATAATTTTGGTCTGATGACGTCCTATGACCACAAATGACCTAAAATGACGTCATAATGACGTCATCTTGCTGCTTGGGTACTTATTGGTTTGTTCTTGTCATTAGGGAGCGTCTAGGCCCAAGAATTTTACCATTTTTTATAATTTTATTTCTAGAAAAATCTGACAACATCGCAGATATTTGTAACCACCGTCTGGTTGCATAAAGAAAGTATTAATTTTCATTCGATTTGTGTTTATTTTCTTCTTTTCGAACCCGCAAGTTAAAACTCGATACGACGACGGTCAAGCTTACACTGTTCGTTTTCTAAAATATTTCTAGGGTTTCTCGTATATACGTTGGGTTAGTGCGTGGTTTGTGGGGAAGTCAAGCTATATGCCTTGATTAGGTGGAGTTGCATTACTTTTAATTAATTTCGGGGATATGAGTAAGACGTTTACATTGTACACATGCAATATGGTCATTTCATAAAAGAGTGATTAAGATTATAATATGTATGAAAAAAAAGTGATTTACTCATGGGTAATATAAATAATAAACTTTGTAAGCACGTGTCATTAAAATTTGCATTTGTATTAAACTTTGATATATGCAGTAATTTATACGCTCTTGCGATTTTATAACAAAAAGCAATAAAATACACAGGGTGTGACAAATATATACCGATAATATAAGACAAAACAAGCACGCCAATAAAATAAGCAGTTTTAGATAAGATAATATGGTTTTTTTTTCAAAAATTATAATAAATTAAAAATCAGTCATCAACAAAATTATAATAAATCAATTTATGTTTTAAAGTAATAACCATAATCTATAATAATCTTCTCTTTTAACAGAATCATAAAAACTCCTATAAATGGTAACAGTTTAATAAACTGTTTTCCGCTATTTTAAGGGTTTTTAAAAATTATTGATACTTACATGTTTTAGACACTCTTCGTAATAAAACGTAAAGTGGGGCACATAAAAATATTCCGTTTTTAAAAAAATATTTGTAAACAAACTTAAGGGACCGGGGAGTGAAAAGGGGTACTGGGCGGGGTAAAATTGGTAAAACGAGTTAATGAAACTGAACATCACATGTGAAATTAAGTAAAAATTATATTTTTTCACATATTTTTGAGAATAAAGATAAAAAATATGATAAATATAAAATTGTTAATTCATAAGCTAAAAGTAAGGAGAAAACGACTAAAAACATCAGTTATACCATGTTAAATATGGAAAGCATTTGGCAGCATCGGAAGGGTTTAATTCTATTTATAAGTGAATAAAAGAAAGAATTCACACAAACTGGATTCATAAAGTATCTCTGGTGTAATTAAAGGATTTAAAAAAACCGTTGACTAACCAGAACTAATCTGACCACCCTTTATAATCCCCATTTTATTATTAAACATTTATGCAACGTTGCCAATTGTCCAAAATAAAAGTGAACAAATGCCAAAAAAAAATTATTTTAATTATGAAAAAAATAAAAAAAATCATAACTGCGCCTTTATATTATTATTAAAGACAACTAGTAGATAACATGTACTTCAAAATATTTTAAAAAATCGTTAATAAATTATTAGAATTACGTTTTTCTTTTTGTTCCTCATTAAAAAGTCAAAATGACTACTTTGATTCGTTTTTAGTTTCATATTTTTTTAATGGCGGCTGTTAGACGCGTTCGCAACCATGTTTTTTACTAAAATTAGACGACCATCTATTAGGTAAAGCTTAATGTTTTGATCAAAATGGTCCAATGTTCCAGGAAAAGGCTTTTAGCGCTAATCTGTCAATAGTGTCAAGTCGGTTGTTGATTAATTTCACAAATTTTGTTTGTTGTCGCTTGTCACAATCAAGAGGTGACAGTTAATTGACGGCTTCCAAATTTCGTAACCGTTGCAACAATAGAAATAATAAGCCAAAATCTACAGCACAAGCATATTTAAACAAGTTATAGGTTTTAAATTGTTTTGTACATTTACTAATAAAATCTCTAAACCACCCTTATATCACCAAAAATATATTTTACTGAAAAGGCAAAACAGTCATTGAAAAAAATTATAACAAATTTGTAAAACAAGGTCAAGTAGCACATAGAAATATGAATAAACATATAAAAGTTTCTGTCAACTAACGTAAATATTGATACATCGAATTATTGTCGTCGAATTGTTCACTTAAAAACACTCGGAAAAAACATGTTTTCTAATAATTGCAGATATTAATTACCACTTATTAGATCTTGTAACCGAAAAACGTATTGGATTTGCATCAATAATTTTTTTTATAGATGGTATTTATATGGTACACGCCAAAATAAAATTAAAAGTACTAAAAAACCAAAAAAATTTAAACAAGTAAACAGATAATTAAAAATCGACGTTTCGGTGGCAAATCTGCCACCGTTGTCAGTCACATAGCATTTTTTTTCTTATTATTTATCAATTACTTCTATCACAAGCTCTGAAGGTCGGATTTTAATTACCAAGATGTTAAGAATTGTTTTTCTTTTCCGTTGATACAACTTTCATTAAAATCTGAACATCAGTTTTGTGAAGTAAAATAAAATCTGAGATTTCCAATAAGGATCAATGTTAAAAGCAATTATTTCATAATATTTAAAACTTTTTTCACTTTTCTGTATACCTTTAAAAATTTAAATGGTTAATATTCTTATTATAAAGTACTAGTATGCTAAGTTTCATAATTTTATGAACATTAATTTTTACACCAGCGGTAGTACTACCTTAAGTACCCTTAAGCTGGATTTATAGATTAACGTTTTTGTTTCCGTTTGCCATTTGACGTTTTAAGCTAGAAGATGAAACAACAACTTTGAATTTGTCAATTTATAGTTTCTGTTTACTCTTTTTATATACCAGGGTGGCCAGCTTGTTTAGGCCCAAGATCGACTTTTCAGTGACGACACCCAGTGCGATCTACCAATGTCATATTCAGGGCCGTGATTAAGGGTATAAGGCGCCCTAGGCTAGAATTCCCAGAGCGCCTATTTTCGTACAAAGAAAAGAAAAAAAAATTTGAAGAGCAAAAAAAAAAATCGACGCGATCGACCGGTTGGCCACTTCTGTTATATACCAGATCAGAATCCCGCAACGTCAAACGGCGATCGGTAGCGGCAACTCATATAAATTCAGCTTTATGATCATAGTTTAGAAAACGACGTATAGACTTTAATAGGATAACCGTTTCCGGTGCAACGTTTATTTTTCAATCATACCAACGTTAATTTAATTGGTTAGAAGAACAGCTTACTTCTCTACTAACGGCAACGTTAAATTTTTAAATTAGGCTGACTAGGCTACAGCCTAGGGCGCAATGAAAAAATAGGCGCCAGAGAGGGGAGTAATAGGCGAGTTTTAAAAGTTAAGGTAAGATTTTGGTGACTAGGTGACTAATATTTCTCTGTAAATAAGGTGCTTTGGAATGAAATAGGCAAATAGGCGTGAAAAAGAGGGAATAAACTTTTTTCGCTCTTCAAAAATTTTTTGGTAGAAAATAGGCGCTCCGGGCATTTAAGCCTAGGGTGCCTCAAACAATTAATACGGCCCTGATTCTTTGTAAATGCAACTAAAGGCGTCTAAAATGGTGAGTTGGGAACAAAATAGTATACAAGAAAGCCATAAATGGGGCTTAGCTTTAATACTTGTTAGAAAACCCAGCACAGTAAAATTGGCAACAACGTCTACTTTTTTTTCTGCTTACAGGAGGCGATGATAATTCTTTAAATAATAAAGTAGCGGTAAAGGTCAAACAATTAATTTTGACTAGTAAAATAGTAAAATTATGACGAAGGTAGCCTATTCGTGATAGATATTTTAGCTATAATTATTTACCACCAGCCGTATTTCTACCTGCTTTAGGCATAATTAGTGCTTAAATCTTTAAAAATCGTGAGAATTTTCAGTTTCTTTAAGAGATTTTTGTTCCGATTCGGTGATTAAGGGTAGGTTTTTGAAAAAATTACTTATAAAAAAGGTTAAGTATGTAGACATTTGGGATGGCATGAAATATTTAATTTTCTTATAATATAACGGTCCGACACTAAATAAAATACAAAGGATGGGAATATTGTTTTTTTCGTACGTATTATTTTTAACAAAAAAAAATACAGGGCTATTTAAAAATCGATCACGAAACTTAAGAGGTTGATTCTACTTGACAAAATAAGGGTAAAGCTTCCAATAATTTTTTTCAAAATGTCATTCGTTTTCGAGTTACAAGCCGTCAAAGTTCAATTTTTATTTTGGTTTTTTTCACCGTCTTGCATTTATTTTTTAACCAATTCAGTTGATATTTGTCACACAAATCGAGCTTTGCAGATTCTAAAATTTTAAGACAAAAGTACTTTTTTAATACCGCCAGAGGGCACTTTGCCTAAAACTTCAAATTTATTTACATCATACAACTTTTTATTTTGACATCAGATATCGCAAAGCTGGGGCTTCATTTTATAGACAATCAAAAACTTAAAAAATAAGGTACTCTTAATTAAAGTCGATAAACCTCACCGTTTAGGCACCAATAGATATCAAATTTTTATCAATTTCAATCAAATTACCTACATTCATACAGGGTGTCCAGTAACTCAACCGACAAACTTCACGGGGCGATTCTACAATAAAAAATAAGAAAAACTTCATATGTTCTAAACGTCTTAGTTATTGATCAAAAACTAAGACGTTTAGGACATAATATGTTTAAATGAAGTTTTTTCTTCTTTTTTGTTGTAGAATCGCTTGGTTAAGTTTGTCGGTTGAGTTACTGGACACCCTGTATGTATGTAGGTAATTTGATTGAAATTGATGAAAACTTTGATGTCTATTGGTGCCTAAACGGCGAGGTTTATCGACTTTAATAAAGAGTACCTTATTTTTTAAGTTTTTGATTGTCTATAAAATGGCGTCCTCAACTTTGCGATATCTGTTAAAATAAAAAGTTATAATGTAAATAAATTTTAAGTTTTAGGCAAAGTGCCCTCTGGCGGTATTTTAAAAAAGTACTTTTATCTTAGAACTTTAGAATCTGCAAAGCTCGATTTGTGTGCCAAATATAAACTGGATTGGTTAAAAAATAAATGCAATATGGCGAAAAACCAAAATAAAAATTGAACTTTGACGGCTTGTAACTCAAAAACGAATGACATTTTGAAAAAAATTAGATGAAGCTCTACTCTTATTTTGTCAAGTAGAATCATCCTCTTAAGTTTCGTGATCGATTTTTGAATCACCATTGGCATCAGTTTGGATGCTCGCTTGGCTGAATTTATGAAGCGGCAAATTAAACGTACTGTTTACGTGTGTACTCGATGGATACCCGCTTCAGAAATTCCACGAAGCGAGCGTCCAAGCTGATGACCAAAAATTTAGCATTTTTCCGGGTGTATCTAGTGAAACTACAATTGTCTTTGGCTTTAGGTAATTTTACAGGAGATGGTAAAAACTGAATGCTTACTACATTATTATTATATTTTTTTCTGTATATGATATGTAATATCTAGGTAATTTAAGGAGTACTACTGTACTATTTTATTTTAAAATTAATTATTATATTGTTTTTTTACTTTATTGATGATAGGCATTCTCCCACAAAATTATATCTATCAGGCATATTGCGTTTCGCGTGTTTTAATTGTTATGATAGCTTTACATCTGACATTTATTGCATAATATTTATGTCAGATAGATATTCCAGCTAATGTAAACGGTTAAAAATTTATGTCTGATATACTTTTTTATTGTTTACATTAGCCAGAATTTCTATCTGACATAAATATCATGCAATAAATGTCAGATGTAAACCAACCATTAGATGCATAGGGCACCTATAAAAACTTAATTTTAGTTAGCTTAAGCTAATCTAACGGATGGGGTAAAAATCTCATTAACGCCCGATATTATTTTTAAGGTAAAACACATTAAGCGTATCCTTTCTTCCCTTAACACCAAGAAATCGTCTGGGCTGGATGGCATACCAGCAATCGTTTTAATAAAATGTGCTCCAGAACTTGCACCAATCTTAACTCGGCTCTTTCGAATTTCTTACGACACAGGTATCTTTCCGGAAAGCTGGAAAGCTGCACGTGTTCAACCTATTCCCAAGAAAGGATCTAAATCTCTTCCATCTAACTATAGACCAATTTCAATTCTCTCAGTTCTTTGTAAAGTAATGGAAAAACTAATTAATTCATAAATTCTTAAGTACTTAGAAAAACACAAAATTTTGCATGACAGGCAGTATGGATTTCGCCACAAAAGATCTACAGCAGATCTCCTTTCCTTCGTATCACACTGCTGGAATAAGTCCCTTGAGTTTCTAGGTGAGTCTCAGATCGTTGCTCTTGATATATCCAAAGCTTTTGACCAGGTCTGGCATGCCGCACTTCTTAATAAACTTCCCTCCTATGGTCTTTCAACTAAACTCTGTACTTGCCTCTCTAGTTATCTATCTGATCGTAGTATATCAGTTACTATGGACGGCCATTCATCAAGCTTTCACCAAGTAAATGCTGGAGTCCCTCAGGGCTCAGTTCTGGCACCAATATTGTTTCTTTTTCACATCAACGACGTTCTCTCGTCCACAACTAATTCCATTCATAGTTTCGCCGACGATAGTACCCTTCACTCTAGTTTTCAGGTTCCTAAACCCATTACGAAACCTGACTTGGAAAACAAACGCAGAGCGATGCAGATATCTCTTTCTTCAGGATCTTAATTTAATATTGGATTGGGGCGCTAAAAATCTCGTCCATTTTAATGCATCCAAAACACAATCATGTTCCTTGTCGCGAAAAGAGTCATCAAATACTAATCTTCTACTTATGAGCGGCCAAGTTTTACAGAGCAAAGACACCTTTAATCTTGTGGGCGTCACATTTGAAAGTAACCTTAACTGGCATAAACACATTGTATCTATAGCAACGGCAGCTTCAAAAAGCTTTGATTTCTCTTTCGAGCCAAAAAGTATTTTTCCCCTTCTAATTTATGCACTTTATATGTGTCCCAAATCCGACCTCCCTTGGAATATTGTTCTCATATCTGGGGCATGGCGTCCCCCACAACCCTAAGCAGTCTTGATTCTATTCAAAGAAAAGCTATTCGTCTTATTAATGATCCTTCACTTACAGAAAGGCTTCCCTCTCTTGCACATCGTCGGGCTGTGGGGATTTATCGCTTTTTATAGGTACTTCCATGGCTTCTGCTCTGAAGAATTGTCCAGTATAGTTTCTCCACTTACGGTTCCCAACAGAGAAACTCGTGGTTCCGCGCGTATGCATCCCTATACGGTCCAACTGGACGGGCCCCGAACTTCCCACTTTGTTCGTTCTTTTATCCCTAGAGTTTTTAGGTTGTGGAACCTACTGCCCGCGGAGGTTTTTCCTTCCCCCAAATCTTCAAGTATTTAAGTCCCGTGTCAACAAACTCCCTCTTACCTCGCTTAAGACACCCACGGTACGTTAGTATTTAGGCTTTTAGCCTTCGTGGTTTGTCCAAAGATAAAAAAGCGCTTTTCTTACTAAGGCGACGATATATGGAAGCGGCGCTTTAACCCAGCCAGTCAATTTTGACATGTTTCGTGTGTCGGGCAGGACAAACTTGTCACTTTTTTTGTCTGACAAGTTTACCACAATATTTTACATGCAATTTTAAAACATTGTGCCAAAAATAATAAGGGTTACAGTCACGAAACTATGAGGCTCAAAACTAACATGTTTCGGGTGTCGGACTGGGCAAACGCGTCCCTTTTTTTGTCTGACAAGTTAACCACAATATTTTACATGCAATTTTAAAACATCGGGCAAGTTTACAACAATGTTTTACATGCAATTTTTAAACACTGTGCCAAAAGTGGTAAGGGTTACTTTTACAAAACCCGCCCAGTCCGAGTCTCAAAACATGTCAATTTTGGGGGTGGTTTCTTAACTGTAACACTTACGATTTTTGGCACAATGTTTAAAAATTGCATTTAAACATTGTCGTGAACTTGTTCGACAAAAAAGTGACGCGTTTGCCCAGTCCGACACCGGAAACATGTAAGTTTTGAGCCTCATAGTTTCGTGACTGTAACCCTTACCATTTTTGGCCCAATGTTTAAAAATTGCATGTAAAACATTGTAGTAAGTAGGTTTCGGGTACTCGTTTTTAAAATTCAAACAAAGTTTTATTTTTTATCGCCATATTTAGTACAGCATAGCTATTTAAATGAAATTAAAAGCTTTTTCTGTATTGCAATAAAATTTTATAAAAATTAATAAAAACATGCCTTTTATCGGATATATGTTACAAGTTGCGGTTTTTTTCATGCGTATGTCATATAATATTAAAACGAAATAAAAATATATTTGCAATAAATTAACAATAAATATTTTCAAATCAAAATAAAATGCAAAATGGGAATTTTTTAATGTCGTTCTGGACCTAACCAGTATTTATAAATTTGATTAATTGGGTCGCCAATAAATACACTGGTTTTAAATATTTATATTAAATGGTTTTGCAAAATAGATATGGTTTCGAATCTATATTAATGTATTTCATAATAAAGATAAATAAAGTTTTGCGAAAATTGCGCAATCGGCCGAAATTCCACGTTCTGTAATTGGAAAACCAAAACATTTATATTTTGTTTTTATTGTGATTTTTACCCAGTTTTATAGGTTTTTTTATCAGTGCGACAAATATACCTTTACAAGATATCAGTGGCGTATTTACCAAAAGGCTGAGTAGGCTGAAGCCTATGGCGGCATTTTTAGGGGGCGGCAGACGTTCTTTAGGGGGCGGCAGATTATGTCTTATGAATAATTTTGTTGGATTTCGAATTCAATTTTGTACCTAGAATTGAAAGAAATGGAAGTGAGGACTTTTTTTTCCTCTTCAAAAATATTTCTGAAGGAAAAAGAAGAAGAAAGGGGCGGCGAAAATAAAATAGCCTACGGGCGGCAAATATGTAAACGCGCCTCTGCAAGATATGACAGCTTGCAGCAGTAGGGTAGGGAGGGGCTAGTTGAGCATAGAGGTAAGTTGGGCAATTAAAATATCTCAAAAACTATCGACCGCACGCGAAAGCATTAAATAGCGTAAAGAAGGGGTTGCGCGAGGGAACTCATTGTGCGACCACTAGTGGTCACGCGGCGATCGAGAAAAAGTATCCGTGCGCATTGTTTATTTTGTGGTTAAAAAGTAAAATAATTGCAAGCCGAAAATTTTTATCCGTGATACTTAAATGTATTCCGTTTTCAATCAGGTAAGTGTTAATATTAAGTAAATTTATTGCAGTTTTAATATGTATAAAGATTTTGGATATAATTCTAACCGGTTTTCTAATAAATTTACTTTTTCTTTAAAACTTCAGGTTGGGGTTAGTTGAGCTACAGTTGCCCAACTAACTTCACGGTTTTTAGTATAAAATATATATATTTTTTATTTTTAAGGATACGGACTTATAACAGTAAGACTACTGGACTCTCCTCAAGATTTAAAAGAAGCTTCAACCCGAACTTTGTACAAGCAACAAAAAAACGAGCTGACCTATCTAACTTATAAATTTTCTCTGGAAATAGTTCGACCATACCCAAAGGCTGGTCCAAGAAAATTAGCAAAATCAAACAGAAGATAGAGAAAAGCTGCAATTTTAACAGATACAGAAGGCATTATAAGAGAAGCAAAATAAAACTGCTTAAAAAAATTAAAAAAGAAGATGAATTGTTAGGTATTAAATACAATTGTTAAGCTAAGCTAGGTACGTTGCTGTTTTATTAATGAGATTTGTTGTTTTGTCACTATAAGATTATAAATATATAAAGAAAATTGTCAAAATGTATTTTTATTGTAAACGTATCTAACATGATTCGACTATAGTTTCTAAGTGCTCCACTAGCCCCATACCCATGCTCAACTTACCTCACCTAAGGGGTACGCTGGGAGTACTTGTCTATCTACATTAAAATAGATGTAGCTCCTAAATTCGACTTATTAGAAATAAATTACTATGAACACTATTAATAAGGGATAAATTGCTAATTCATCAGTATGTATTATAAGCCATTAAGACTTATTTTTCAGGAGATATAACCGATCAAATGAAAAATTGCTCAACTAGCCCTGCCCTACCCTAAATATATTTTAAAAAATTAAGTAAATTAAAACAGTTTAAGGTCGTGAACATTCTATATTTTATAAACAAAGCCAAAAATTTAGCCACTAAGTTAGAGAGTGCTACTGCACCGATTTAACCGAGGTATACACGGTCATGCAAAACTGTCACATCTGTCAAAAAAGCCAAAGCTCGCGCGCAAATTTGACTGTGTGTATCAAAAAACTGCTACATCTGGCTTGGCATGCGACTCGATGTCCGAGTTTGATTTTTCGTAGCGCGCGTCGTCCAAACTTGTGCATGTGTAGGACACGTCAGTTAACTTTTCAGTTTAGGGACGTCGATTACGGGGTTATATTGTTCGTTTTGAGTTAACACAATAGTCCTTTGGCGTCAGGAAGATGTATTGCGTGATTTTGTAGATATGTTGTTATATGTAGGTTATCCATGCTTTTGGAAAGTTAAAAGTAATGAATACATTGACAAAAATAAAAAATCTTTTCGCTGAATTACGTTTATGTTTAAGTTGATCACGCCACCAGCTGCCAAAACTGTGGCAGAACTGACAGGTACATCTAAATCGTGTATACCAAAGGCTTCATTTAACATTTGCTTTCATGCAAGTGCGTTTCAGGTGTGCATGACCGTGTATACCCCGGTTTACATAATCGTTTTTTTTAAAGACCCTCTAGCTCTTAGTAGCCCGCCAATTTCATTTAGGCCTAGGTCGTCAACCAGTAATAATAGAAGCTAAGGGTGATACATTTATCAGGAGTGCTCAATTTCAATCAAAGTGCTAATTTTGTGACGAAATAGTATCCGTATTTCTTTGTTTACAATTATTGATAGCTTCAAGTGTTATTTTCTGCTTTCTAGTCATTAAAACTTCAGCATTATTTAATATTTTATTATTTAAACCTAGTTATAGTATTTTACGATATAAGTCCGGTAGGTGGCTTATTACAGTACGAGAGGTTTACGGACGAGGCGACGCAGGAGCCGAGTCTGGCATATAAACGAGTACTGTAATAACGCCAAACGACCGTGTATCGTATGATATTTTATTTCATACTATCTTTATGAAAATTAATAAATAAGTCTGTTTTTATAGTAATATGATAATTTTCATTTATTAAAGTTGGTAGAAAAATATATTTTACAAGTAGAAGTTCACTTTAGTTAAACAAAATACTAAAATGTAATAAGAAGTCCGTTTTGTAGTAATCTAATCATTTTTATTTGTTAAAGTTGGTAAAACAATATACATATTTTAAGTACAAGTAAAAATTCCCATATATCCTTATATCAGAAGAAAATCGCTTAATATATGAGTATTTAAAGATTTAACTTCATTTTGGCATCCAAAAACTGACATTAACCAGGGCATAACAACAGTGATCATGTGGACATTTATAATGATACATGACAGCGTTGCTAGGCAACACATTACGGTACCAGGTACCGTAATGTCCAATTTACCGGCCCCAAATTAATACAGGGTAAGTGGATTTACTGGACAGTATGAAATAAAATCAACGAATTCATCAGACAAGCCATAACTCCTAGAGTTTAGGGCATATTAATATGACACTTTATGTACATAGGTAAATGGTATGGGAAGAGAAGAGTTTTTGCGTATCTCTCACTTTTCGTTAACTTCCGGTTTAACCGAAAGAACTTTAATTTTTCAACTTGAAGAAGTAGTCCATAGTGCTGTGGCGTTGCAATGTAATCAACAAATAAAACTACTGTCTTTCACCACTAAATGTTCTTTATTCTTATATTTATTTAGAGATTCAGGGACATGTTTCGACCATAGGGATGGTCATCATCAGCCTAAACACAACCTCAATTAGGTAAAGAAAAAACGTATTTTTGTGAAATAACTTACCCATAAAAAGGAAGCAAAGAAGTTCTCAAACAAAATTTCCAGAAAATTGATAGTTGAAAGTGTGAAAATTGAAATAGTGGGGTTGCATTTGCAGAAAAGCTTACATTTGGTGGTGGTTATTTAAACAAGACAAGACAAAAATTGTTTGGGCCCAAACAATCTAAAACAAAAGGAAACATTTGTTTTAATTTTTGACTGACAAACAATTCCATAATTAAATTAAATCTTTTTAAAAAGTGATTAACAGGGGTTAGTACTTACCATGTGGTCACATTAAATTTTGGTTATACTAAATAAAATTACTTATACATAATTCCTAATCCTAAGTTGCTTAAATTATTATTATATTATTAAAATTTAAGCAACTTAGGATTAGGAGTATGTATAAGTAATTTTATTTAGTATAACCAAATTTAATGTGACCACAAGGTAAGTCTAACCCCTGTTATCACTTTTAAAGATTTAATTTAATATGGAATTGTTTGTCAGTCAAGAATAAAACAAATGTTTCCTTTGTTTTAGATTGTTTGGGCCCAGACTATTTTGTCTTGTCTTGTTTAAATAACCGCCAAAATGTAGCTTTCTGCAAAATGCAACCCACTGCTATTTTCACACTTTCAACTATCAATTTTCTGGAAATTTGTTTGACACTCTTTGCTTTTACACGAGTAAGTTATTTCACAAAATACGTTTTTCTTTACCTGATTGGTTGTGTTTAGACTGATGATGACCATCCCTATGGTCGAAATCTGAATCTCTAAATAAATATAAGAATAAAGAACATTTAGTGGTGAATGTCAGTAGTTTATTTGTTGATTTAATTTTTGTTTAATTAAAAGGTAAAATTTTAAAAGTGTTTTCGCTTACTTGATGCGTTAGTGTCCATTTTTAATATTGCATTTAGGTGGCCATGCTTCTTTATTTGTGACCTTATTTGTTATCTGATAGCAAATAACTTTGTATCAGTAGGCTCGTCAAAAATATTTATTTAAAAAGTGTTTGTCTAAATAGGTATGTATGTAGGTCGTTTAAAAAATAATAGGTAGTCACGAAAATGTCAATTTACTAATTTGTTTTATTTTTATCTCACTAGACGCTAAAACGTGCGATTGTATTTTTCTGACATCACCAAGGGTCCTAAGATTCATTCAAGTCCAATCATGGCCACCTAGATGCATAGAAAAAATGATTATAAAAAAATCAAATAGGCAAAAAAAATTTAAAATATTATATTTTAAATAAAAATTGTTCCAAAAATCCCAAAGACTTAAAATTTACAGGGTGTTGCATTAAAAATTTAAAATTAAAGCCATTTTCATCCGAAAACAAAAAAAAGCATTGTTGGCAAACGGAACTACAAGCTGGCGACAGTCGACCATACACCAACCACTTTTTGTGATTCATAATAACTTTAAAAAGTGGTCCGTGGAAACACGGCCTAATACTCTAAGAGTTTTAAATTGTCTAATCAATTCGTTGACACCCGGTATATATATCACGGTAAATTTAAGCAATCGGTAATCATCTATAATTACCGGTAATTATAGATAATATCCAACGCACGTGGTAAATATGATGAATTATCCACATTTACCGGTAATTATATAAAACTTCCGCGTGACTGTGGTAAATGTTGACATAAGCTTTGGAATGGAGGGGACGGGGTCAGGGAGGGTAATACTTGCATACATGTCGTTTTTAGGGTCCGCGCGTTTAGTAAAGAGGCCACCGACGTCATCATTTTCTGCGCAAAATCTCCTCTTAGTCCCTCATTCCGTATTTAAATTGATATTTATTTTTTAAATCAAATCTTTAAAATGCCTACTTCCTAGGTAACGATACGAAGCCCTCGAAACCGCGATTGAAAGAGAGTTACAGAAGTATTCGCGTAGATAATGATGACGTTCGTGGCCTTTTTACTAAACGCGCGGACTTTACTTGAGTTCTTTATATGTAGTGGATTTTTTAAATAAAATTCAACGTGCCCGAAGTCACGTTCAGGTTAGTTTTGGTTAGCAACACCGTTTTTGTATTTAATTGGCATCACCCCTATTTATTTCCGGTTTTTGCAATTGATTTTGATGTTTGATTTCATTATTTACTACATTTACTAAAGGAGTATGGTAATTGCCGGTCCGCTAAATGTGATTATTTCAAAGGTTTTTACAACCTTTACCACTGGCATTGGTAATTATGCATAGTTCCCGGTAATTTTACATAATAACCACACTATACACATTAACCCTAACATATATATTTGCCAATATTTTCTGATTTAAGTCTTTTTGTTCTTTAATTAAATAAATAACCTTACCTTAATATTAGTAATCACAGATTTTAAAGCAGTGTATTTTAAACTAAAAGAGTCGTAGATTTTGTCGTTAAAAAGGTAAATTGGTTTTCACATCAAATAGATTAAAAAGGTGACACAAAAACTACATAAATACCGAATAACGCTTCTTATAATATCAAATTAATGATCACAACAAAGCAAACGAAATCAATGATTCTGCGTTTTACCGAAATAATATTTTTATAAACATTTGGCATGTTAATTAAAGCTTAATGGACTATAAACCATACAATAGATTAAAACCGAAGCAATGCTTGTTGTAAAAACTATTTTAGATCTAGTACTAACTCTACCGTATAATCCAAGGAATTGTTTGGTTTTGTATGTGGTTTAAACTTAATTAGACGGTGGTAAAAACGTTTTTAAAATGTACAAATTCGGAGATAATTTTTGTTTTTGTCCAAGTTCCGTCAAGTCAACAACCGTTCTATACCGCTGTGTAGGTGACACTATGGTTCTGGCATTTAATTTTTTTTTTAACCATCATATTTTTTTCTTTATCCCAACTTTAAAATAGCTTTCGCCTTAACCCAAAGTACAATTAATTTTTTTACAATTAAAAAACTTGTGATGTATTACAACAGGGCGATGCAGATATATCTTTACAGGATCTCAATTTGATATTGGTTTGGGGCGCCAAAAATCTCGTTCAATTTAATGCACCCAAAACACAATCATGTTCCTTGTCGCGAAAAAAATCATCAAACACTCACCCTTTGCTTATGAGTGGCCAGGTTTTGCAGAGCGGGGACACATTTAACCTTGTGGGCGTCACATTTGAGAATAACCTTAACTGGCATAAACACATTGTGTGTTGGATTTCTTTTCCGAGCCAAAAGTATTTTTCTTCTTCCAATTCATACACTTTGTATGTGTCCCAAATTCGACCCTCTCTTGAATATTGTTCTCATGTCTGGGGAATGGCATCCCCTACAACCCTCAGCATTCTTGATGTCATTCAAAGAAGAGCTGTTCGTCTTGTTAATGATCCTTTACTTTCTCAAAGACTTCCTTCTCTTGCCCATCGTCGAGCTGTGGGAGATCTATCGCTCTTCTATATATACTTTTACGGCTTCTGCTCCGACGAATTATCCAGTATAGTCCCTTCTCTTGCAGCTCCTAACAGAGAAACTCGTGGTGCTGCACGTATGCATCCCTATACGGTCCAATTGGACAGGCTCCGAACTTTTCGTTCGTTCTTTTATCCCTAGACCTTGGAACCTACTGCCAGCGGAGGTCTTTCCTTCTCCCCCAAATCTTCAAGTTTTTAAGTCCCGTGTTAACAAACTTCCTCTTACCTTGTTTAAGACACCCACGGTACGTTAGTATTTAGGCTTTCAGCCTTCGTGGATTGTCCAAAGATAAAAAAAACATGGAGTTAATTTTGAAAATGACGGCCAAAGATTACTTTGAAAAAATCGACAGTAAACCTATTTTAGTTTTGATTTTTTTTATAATGAGCTGTAAAAACACCATTAAGATATACATTAAAGAGAGATTATACACGTATGGAAACAAGTGGGCACTTGTATTTAAAATAAGCTAGTTAATGTTGTTTTCGGTTAAATCGGAAGACTTTCAGGTTATAGTATGATGAAAAAATGTCAATTTTTGCTTATAATACCAAAGTCGGTCTATATAGGGTCGCGACATTCGGCCATATTACTTTGACGTGTTATGACGTCACATCTCCCATTTTTCGGCCATGTTGTTCAGTGCCGGAGATATACAGTTTATTGTATAAGTAGAACAACCGTTTACACAACAGTTTTTAATTATTATTAAGTTGTAAATTCTTTTACTTTAAATAAAAAACATTTAGAATTACATCTCTCAACAAATATCACTTCCAAAACAATGCAAAATGAAATGCGCAAGTTCTAGACGCTACTGGATTGATCATCAGCTTTGATTTTACCCAGTCTTGCCAACTTTTCTCCGTGGAGTGCCCTTCCTTGCGTCCCCGACCTCGAACCGCCTAAAAGTTGAGGATATGACGCGACCTTATAAATATAAACTAACCTTGTATAATACAAGCTTAAACTAACCAAAAATTATTTATGTGTTTTTTCAAAATCCTATAAATTAAAGCCATAATTAAGTAGTTGTAGTATCAGTACGAGTGGTATACTTCGAAATACCGCACCTCTAAAGGTCTGGCTACACGTAACCGCGCCAACGCAGCAGAATCCCAATGATAGAGAAAAGTGGGTTAGATTAATTTAAAAACATTAAAAAGCACGTTTACGACCTTAACTCGCCAGAATCATTTTTTCCAGCATTCTTACGGAGCCCATAGACGATAAGTAATATTGCGCAAAATATTGTAGAATAATATTGTTAGTCATGTCCAAACAGAGCATTATATTTAAGCAATAACTATATTCATATATTGCTTAATAACTATATAGTTTTGTTTTGTAACTACTGGTTGAAACCTGATAATAAAGATTGCCACCGTTTTGGCAACTTGTTCAAAAAAGAAGAAAAAGCCTTTCTTTCTTTTGCTATTGCTAGTAATTTTTTTTATATGTCCTTTTTCCTTATTGGTATAGTTCATTTTAAACAATAAAATAATAAATAAAATCGTATAAAAATATCATTAAAGGTACATACAAATCAAAGTCTTATTTATTATAACTTTTTAATTACATCAAAGACAATTATAATTATATTTAACATATTCCTAAAAGTCTATTTTAAACAACAATACCAAAAAAGTTTTTAAAGCATCTTTGATTATGACTTAACATTTCTATCATACGGTCATCATCTTAAATGTGAAACAGTTGTTTCCTAATTGGAAACATTGTTATTTTATTTGCTTAAATCAATTTTCCATGATGTTTTAGTCAATAAAACTAATTTCTTCATCTAAAACTTCTAAGATAAATTGCTTTTCTATAAAAATAAACAACTGTGACTCTTTTGCTCTTCGCTCATAATGAAGTCGACATGTGTTTCTAAAATAATCTTTGACTGTTAAATTTTATAGCATAGTAATAAGAACTCATAATTCAGCGGTATGATGGGTTAGTGCAAATTTAAAATGCTTTTCCCGCTATTTTCGACGCGGATCATCAAAAAGTTGAGATGAAGATAACTTTTTTGCGTTTTCCACTAGATTGTGCGGATTTTTCAAATTAATAGCCAGGAAATATAACCTTGAACTAACTGATAAGCAATAAGTTGTTGCTTGAAGATAAGACAAGACGTTAAAGATCCATTTTAAATAAAGAAGTGTTATGGACGACATTAACTACAATTATTATAATTATTTACATCAGCATAATATTTGGCGAAAAAAGATATTTATTCTACTTTCAATACGACCAAAAGACAAAAAGGAGGCACAAGTTTTGAGTTGGAAAAATTTTTTTAGAACGAAAAGTTCATAGCCAATATTATACTTTATTAAAGGAGCTAAGACAACATGATGATGAAAAACACTTCCATTATTTAAGAATTTCAAAGGAGCATGTTGACAAATTGTTACAGAAAGTTAAGTCAACTACTAGCAAGTCCCACACAATTCGTAAGCCAATAACTGCAGACGAGCGTCTAGCTTGTACTGTAAGGTAAATAGGTAAAAAAAAGTGTATGTGGTAAATAAAAGACTAGGACAAGCTATTAACCAAAGTTGCCTAATTTGCTGGATTTATTATTATCCATTATCCAATCCATTTACCATCCCACAGACAGATGATGATTGACATCTAGTGACCTTCGCAACCATAGTATCAACCAAAAAAATTCTAACATAAAATCACCAAATTCAAAACAAAACGCTTTAATATTTTCTGCTGCAATGGATGTGTTAGCGGATTTCCTGCGCGTATTTTTAATACGCGGGCGGAAAACCGCTCTCATGGACAGCCGGCCTAGGTGTGCAATAAAGGCTTTATTAAAGCTGTTTTTACAATCTGAAAGATTTCTTGCATGCAATTTTTTGATCCGTACACGCACACTTTGCAGGAATTAAAAAAAAATTGCGTGCGAAGATCGAAAAATTGCAGCAAGAAAAAATTGCATGCAAGAAAACTTTTAAACTGTAAAAACAGCATAAGGGATTAAAAAAAGAAAAGATATTTTTACTTGATATTAGTTAAATATTTTCTACCGAAGACAGAGTATAGGTGGGGGTTATGGTTAATTCTGGTTGTTAAATATATTTTTTAATTTCTTAATTAAACCCAAGACTAATACACACTTTATTTTTAATTCTTTTTTGCAAAATTTTATTTGACAAACCGCGAACGCGATCTGTCAAAAGCTTATAAATCCAAGAAACACGTTCGTGAATTGTGTGGCAACATTAAAAAACACTCTGTATAATATTTTAAATTGGTTTAAATTCTCTCCTGTACAGGTACAAATAGCATAAAAATTATGCGTCAAAAATACCTGCAGCATTACCATGAATAGGGATGTCAAATTAAAAAAAACAAAACATCGATATATCGATATTAATAAATATCGTTTTAGCTAATATTGATTATTTGATATATCGAAGAGCGATATATCGATATTTCCGAGAAAAAAAAATCAACTAACAGCTAGTAAGTAAATAAATACAGCATAATAGCTAAACTAACCTTGATATTTTTTTTCTTTAATTTTACTAGTACAACATTTTTGACAAATTTAAAAATTTAAGTTAAAAAAAAACGCTTTTAATTTTGTCTCATTTCCACAATTATGGAAAATATTCGATATCGATATATAGTTAAATATCAATGAAGAATATCGATATTTGATTTCCGATATATCGATATTTGAAAATAGTCGATATATCGTTGCCATCCCTAACCATGAACCCTTTGCTAGTTTGCCCTTTCCAAATTTTGCATAATTTCTTCTGCGTCGAAATTACATCCATCCGAATAGTGGTATAAAGGGTATAAAAACTTCACACATGAGTTGCTACTCTAGACAATTTTAATAATCTAAAGTTGTCGCCCTAGCATTTGTTATGTTTACGGGCGGATGCTGAAAAACACAAATGATTTAATCATATTGAAAGAGTATTTCCCACAGTGTTTTTTTCACTGTAAATTTATCACGTGGTATCGGGGTACCTATAGACTATGTTAACCATATGCTTTAAGAAAAGATCGAGGGACATGTGTAAAGTTAATGAAAGAAATATAACACTAATTGAAAGTTTTATATTTAAGAACAAAGGTGAGCTTTTGCGAATTTATAATAAAATAGTGAATTATATTACGCATTAAGGACGTTCCCAAAAAAATCCGGATTTTTTTAAACTTTGTATTCACATACTTATATGTGTCCTTTATACATAGATTTTTTTTTATTAGGCCTTGCGGGACTAAATTTCGAGATATAGGGTTTTAAAATTTGCATATTTAACATGTAAGTCCTAACCTGACGGACGTTTTAGGGCACGTTTATTTAAATATCATTCTAACTTTTCTTAGAATTTTAACCAAACACTGAGAATCAATAATTGAAGATATAACAAAGGTTTTTCTTAAAAAAAATACATATGTGCGGTACTCGTATACGAGATATCTCAAAAATAAGTCAAAATCTCATGAGAAAAGTACTATTATTTTCTACAATATCGAAAATTTTTATATATATATTTTTTTAAATTAAGAATAACATTTAAATATGCAAACTTGTTTATTTTAGCTATTTTTGTAAAAGATAAAAATGAATTGAAAATTTTTAAGGTTAGGGTAAAACGAGTTATTACATAAGTTGTAGGTTTTTCTAATGTCGACAACTTTTAAATTTAGCTTATTTTAATAGGAGTTATTATTTAGCTTGAAATTGAAAAAAAAACATTTTTACCCTTAAAAACCACCCCCGTTCACCCACTAACGCATTATTTTGGTCCGGTAGTGTTTTCCTTACATAGCTGGGATGCACTTAACAAAACTATACCATTAGTTTGCTGTATTTTTTGCAGTTAGGTATTCGGTCTGGGCTATTATTAATTTTCTCATATTTTTTTTCAAACAAATCTGCCATTCTTTAATTTCAAAGTAATTATTGTAAATTATTTGAAAGTAAATATATAACCTCAAAAACTTAAAAATATATTCTATACAATAGGGAGGAGAAAATAAATTTATAACTAACTGTCGACACCTCTAGAGACTTTAACGGTCGCAGTACTCCTTGGAAACGTCTTTAAAGCAAAAGGCTTAGAAGTTTTTTTAATAGAATATCTATACAGGCTGTCACAGAATGTTGTTAAGAAAATTAAAGGGCAGAATATACAATAAAAATATAAAGAAAAATTTATATAAACATGAGTCCGCAATTTTTTCGTTCTCAAAATTCAAAGTGTTAATCTAAACAATTTTAAAAACACTTATTTTAGTAAAAATTGTTTGATTGGATATGAACCTTTTTTATATTATTGTTGTTGGTACATTATTATTGCTAATAAAAAAATTATCACTTAAATGATAGAGCGCAGTCAACTATTATAATGACTAGCTAGAATGAGAACTTTAATAACACCGGCACACAAATTTTTTTGATTTTCACCAGACGCGACCCATTTACGAGTATGTTTTTCGACCCTATTAATCCGAATTTTAAGCCATTTTAGGCCGTAGGGCTTTTTTGAGTAAATTGCAAAAACGTAAAAATGCTGCAAATTTTGTCTGTTACCGTTTTTTTGCAATTTATACAAAATTGGAAGGTGTACGGCCAAAACCCATTTAAAATTTCGATTTAGCGGGTCAAAAAACATGCCCCTAGATAGGTCGTGTCCGGAGTAAAATTTTTTATTTGTGCACTGGTTTACCGGCCCAAAAGTTTTCTGTACTCCCGACGCGACCTATCTAGAAAAATGTTTTTTGACCTGCTAAATCCAAATTTCAAATGGGTTTTGGTTGTACACCTTTCAATTTTGTGTAAATTGCAAAAAATTGTAAGAAATAGTGCAAATTTTTACTAATTTTTTACGGTATTTTACAATTTGCTCGAAATTGGGACCCATACGGCCTAAACTAACTTGAAATTCGGATTCAGAGGGTCGAAAAACATACTCGTAGATAGGTCTTGTCCGGTGCACATAAAAAAAAAAATTTTGAGTGCCGGTGTAATTAATTGTTTATATTTTATAACATTGCTTAATAAGTTTAGGATAGTTCGGCTTAGTTCTGTTTTTCTGTAAAAAATGTCAGATATGTTAACTATAAAATGCTATAGTCCGCTCTTGCTTAATTTGGAACCTGACCAGATTCTTAAATGTATGCTGGCAGGTGCTCACTTGGGCCACTTTTGCCGGCACCATTCATAAAACCCAAAGTTTTTTATACTTAGTAAAAGTAAGTCCTAAAATTTAAATTATACCGGGTGTTTCTCAAAAATATTGCTCTCTCTGTATTATTTTTATTTTTTAAGACAAGGACAGAAAATTTGGTATGTCGGTATTGGAGATCAGTATATTGTTTCTTATTATATAGGAAGTGTCATTCTATATACAGTGACGTTTCATATACAGGGTGATTTAAAAATCGATCACAAAACTTAAAGGCTATATATTTTTTTAAATGTCATTTTTTTTCGAGTTATAAGCCGTCAAAGTTTAATTTTTATTTTGGTTTTTTCGGCATATTGCATTTATTTTTTAACCAATCCAGTTGATATTCGGCACGCAAATCGATCTTTGCAGATTATAAAATTTTAAGACAAAAGTACTTTTTTAAATACCGCCAAAGGACACTTTACCTAAAACTTAAAATTTATTTACATCATAACTTTTATTTTGACAGATATCGCAAAGCTGGGGGCGCCATTTTATAAACAATCAAAAACTTAAAAAATAAGGTACTCTTTATTAAAGTGGATAAACCTCACCGTTCAGGCACCTTTACCCTTATTTTGTCAAGTAGAATCACCCCCTTAAGTTTCGTGATCGATTTTTGAACCACCCTGTATATATTTTTGTAATATTGATTTAACATTTATTTTTTGTTGTAGCCACGACTACATTAAAACGGGTAATTTAAAATCAAGTTTCCATAGAAAATTGGATTTATTCGTCTTTTGTTTTTTACAGTTTCTTTAATGATGGTTATCTAGAAAGTGAGACATATTGGTAAATAAAAAAATATTCTAAAATTTTCACAAAAAAAATAGGTTAAGCCCTTCTCTAAAAATCCAAGTTTTAAAAGCAAATCTACAAAAAGGATTTCAACAACAAAATTAAAATAATTTTTTAAAGAAGATACTGTGTTACAGAAAATTGTTAAGCAAATTTGTGGTTGTTACAACACATACAGGGTGTTAAAATTCTAAAAAAGTGTTTTTTTCTAATCGTAAGTATCTATAGCCCAATTTTGTTTTAATTTTTCAATATTATTTATGGCATTAGGAAGGTAATGACTGGAACAAAAGCAATATTTCTAACAAAAAAAAAACGGTACGCCACTGACTGCCTTAATGTGTGTAAAATGTTTGTACTTTCTTTAGAATAGGGAAATAAAAATACAACTTTTATGTTTCTTATTTTTGTTTTTAGTATCTAGTTTCGTTTAAGAGAAAAAAATGCATACCTATTTTTAGACCATAAAAGAAGAATAGGGTAAACTTTATTTTTTTTGTGTTTTATAATTTTTATTAGCAATTTGGTAACAACAATAATAAATACTTATTAAAATTAGGTTTATATCCAGCCCAAAAATTTTTTCTATAATAGCTGTTTTCAATATTTCTGTTTTTTAAAAAGTTAAACACATTGTATCTTGAAAAGAATTTTTTTGCCGACCCATATGAATCTTCCTTTACACTTTGTAATGTAGAATATGCCCATATTGTTTTTGATACCATTCTGTAACACCTTGTATATTTGTGAAAGTATTCATAAAAAAAACAATTACTTTTAAATAATTAAAAAGTTATTGGTAAATTGTTAGGCGTATTCAATTTTTTGCGGTTTTTTACGATTTCTTTATTTAACAAAAAACAAAATAATGTTACCCAATTTAAACTTTAACCGCCTTGCAAAAAAGCGCCAAAAATCCCATAAAACATTCAAGTAATTCCACTTAAAATCCAAGCATGTCATACCATGATTAGCAACAGAAGTTTTTAGCCAAAAAAGCCCCACGGAAACCACAATTTAACCACCTGAAAATAAACTAAATCAAGACAGTACCCTACGGTACCTAAAAACCACAATCACACATTGCACCTGCTGAAAAATCTTGAATAACTTAGTGCCTGTCTAGATACGTAACTTTCGTATAAACTTTTAGTTGGCCTGCAAGGAAAACTGGTTCTTATGGGTGGTGGACGGAAAGGTGAACCATGCAAACACCTGCCAGCATCCGTTTTGAAATCTGGTCAGGTTGTGGTATGACCAGGACCGGACTTTAAAATTTTAATTTTTTTTCAGGGTTTACAGGGTTATAAACAATGATCTGAAAAATAATATGGATGAAGACAGCAAAATCACAATAACCCCTACGTGGGCACTACACAGTCCCGTTGTGGGCATGCGCAGTAAAAATTTACAGACTAGGGGAAAACAAACAAATGTTTCATTTATAAAGAAAATATACCAATTTATTTTGTTTCTTGGATATACATATTTAAATCTTTTATTTTAAGTTTGTAATTTTCTTCCATAGAAGTCCCTAAGAAGTAAACCGGTTTAGATATTGGGTACTATTTTTTGTCTTGTATATTTTTTTACTTTTCAGTCGTACTGCCGATTTTATTTAAATTAGCATACGAGAGTGCTTTGAAGCACTAATCTCAATTTGTGTTCCGTTTTTGCTGTAACACTTTATTTTTGATTCATAAGGACCCTTTTTAACTGATCCTTAAAATTGCACGATTTTTTTATCTTTATGACATCTCACGAAGGCTTATGCCTAAATACCAGTGTACCGTGAGTGCCGGGTTACTGGATGTTTAACCCATTATTGTCGTGTTCCGTCAACGTTATCCAAGCACTGAAACATGCAGTTTTGCATTTCACAGCACCTTTTAGACAACGCGGTAGTGCCACCACGGTCGTTATTTTTAAATAACTACTACCTAGGAATGGCAGAATACTACACAGTGGTTTGCCATTGCCAACTGTGAGGTGACGAGCAATGAAAAATCCGATGTCCGATACCGAGATTCGAACCCGGATCGCTGCGGTGAGAGGCTAACACGTTAGCCTCTGCACCACTGCTCGCCACAATGTTTTTTATTCTTTTCATTATTTATCTACTTAACACTTCTTTGACACAACAAAACTAAATGGTTGGTATTTTATCGTAAAACCAATTAGTTTTGCTGTAACTTGTTTGAGGAATAGTTCTAAATTTTTAAACTGATATTTCGCTCCCGCTGCCGTAGCAGCTTTCTTCGTTTAGTTAAACTTGGCGTGTAATATCATTTGTTAACGCCGTCTCCTCATTTGACTTAACCAAGTTTTCACTTTTGCTGTTTTTCGGTTGCAAATGTACGTGATCTTAAAAAAAAATATGCTGGTAATTGTATATTTTTGGTGTTAGAGCCAAAAATCACAAAAAAACCTTCCAATTTTTACAATACAGCACTATACAATTCATTATTTACTTTTGATTTTACTAAACTGAAATAAATGAAAGTTAAAAAACACTACTAAAAAACACCAGGACAAAGCACAAATGAAACACATAATACCAAATGACTAACTGTCGACCGTAGATTGGAGGTTGACTTTGGGCAGCAGACGGCGTCATTTTTACCTTGATTTTACAATTGGAAAATCCTAAATTAATAATAAAATTATGATAAGTGTGGCCCTGTCGCTGTTTAGGTTAACGTTTTCAGTGTTGCAACCACTATATTTAATAAAATACTGCAAATTTTGTCAATGTTGGCAATACTATATTGGATTTTTATTAAAAGATACTAATTTTTATAAGAACTGCGCATGTGCAAAGGTGGACAGCAATTTTCCCAATGTGGAGTCAAAAATTCGTGAGCAGGTCTATTGAAAATATATGGGGATCATTTTCTATTAGCTATCCATTTTATTTTTCAGACCATTGGTTATACATCGATATCTGAATTGCAGGCTGGACCGTTGACTATAGAGTATGCCCATGATTGGACTTAACAATACACGAAATTTTTGTATTTTTAATATTTAGAAAAAAAATCCGAAATGTGGTGCTTTAAAGTTGCACAAAAATTACTTTTAAAAATTAAGGAATTTGGAAACAAACATTAAAACTACTTAATTGGCATACAAAAATAATTCAAAAATGTTAAATAAAATATGTATTTTTTCTCTAAAAGTAAATTATTTTATTTTGTATAATTTTATCATATTTAGACCAACTTTAAACCCAAAAAATGAATATTTCTTTAAGAGTATTGTAATGAAAAAATTAAGGATCTATGGTCTATTCCCGTTAGGGGCACGATTGAAAATGTACCTGTTTTTTTTCCCGTTAGGGATCTTAAAATTGACCTGCGAAGATATACTTGCGTTTTGGGCACTAATGTCTACGATTTTGTACAGTGTGTATAAACCTTAAGTTAAATCAAGGAATTAAAAAAAAGGGACTTGCTTACCAGAACTAACCAGACGCTCCACCTATACTCTCTAATAATAACACAACTATTTTAATGCAATAAGACTGATACTTATTTAAGAACCCTAACATCAGAACTTCGGTAATAAAGTCCCGTTTTTTGTCCTGAGCTGTAGTTAGCTCTTCTTGATAAATTTTTGGCAAAGGCGTAGATTCGTTAAGTTTTTAGCTCGATACCACCACTGCCATTTTAGTTTAGACGAGTGCCCGTAACGGGAATACTAAAGTCTGTTAATTAGGGACGTTCAGGTACAATTTATCGTAGTGCCCCAAACTGGAAAAAACAGGTAAATTTTGAATCGTGCCCCAAACGGGAAAACACCGGATTTATTATTTATTAAAATTTAAATTACTATATGAAGTTATTTAATTAAATGGTAAAAAATATCGAATTCCAATTTTTTTATTTTATCAAAATAATAACTTCGTCTTTTTAAATTCCACTCTATTAATAAGAGAATTCTTTACACACATACATTTTTTAATTTTAACCCCAATTTTCCCTAGAAACAGCAACCAATACTAAAACAATTTATAAGATATTTTCGACTACGTTTCTTTAATTAAATAGTTAAAAAACTATTTTTGGAATTTTATTAACAAAAACCTTTTTTATTAAATTAAAGAAACGTTTAAGTGTACAGTGGTGGTGGATACACATTTTTAAACAATTTTTTCGGTTATATAATATTTTTGTTGTGTAAAATGACATACGTAAGTTTTTTAAAATTAGATATTTAATATGATTGATATTTTAATTTAGAAGGCACTATATAATATGGCTCATTGGCTGCAAAAGTGACACACAGGGGCGTAGCTACCGCTGTATCAGTCGTATCAACGATACTGACCCGCCGGGCTACAGAGGCCCCCACACGTGTGTAAGCAACAACGTTAGATGCTTAAAAACTGTAAAATTGTCGTTTAAATTGCAAAAGTAGGGTGATATTTGGATCTTCAATTTTTTTTTTAAGAAACGAATAAGCAATGCTGAAGTAAGAAAAACAATGTGCTTTGGAAAGTTTGAACCTTTTTTTTTTATTGGTCTTCAATTTTTTGTTTTTGGCCCCACACCCATTGTGATACAGGGCTTCTCCAAGGCACGCTACGCCCCTGGTGACACAACTAAAAAAACAAGCGTTTTGGACTAAAAACAAGTGTAAATATGAAAAATATATATTCTTATCAGCAGCAATATTGGCAAAGAAAATATCAACTTAAAGGTAATTTTTGTTTGGAAAAACTAAAATAATATATATGCAGTTGCTTTAGCAATAAAAACTTTGAACCCACTTATCCCAAAACATGATTTTTTTAGTTGTGCCGCTATTGCAGCCCACGGGTGATATATTAATATTTTTCACCACCACAAAAAGAAAAATTCTTTGAAAAACGAAAAATATTATTAAAAAAAAGTGTCAACGCATAAAATCTCCACAGATAAAATTAACCAAGCACTTAAAATTATTAAAAAAAAAAAACATTCAAAATGAAATTAACTTCAGGTCTGGGTTGGCAATAAAAGCATCAATATCCCAGGTAAATAAAAACATTTTTAAATACACAATTTCGTTGTATTGTACCCGTTTAAGTTAATTAACAACATAAATAAATTATTTAACAGATTATATTAGCCTATTCCATTACCAACCCAATTTTATCCTAAATAAAGATAAGCTTGACACATCCCTTTTTTCAATAGAGATAAACCAAAAAGCCATATTGACTTTTAACAACACAAATATTATCGAAAGAAATGTCTTTGATCGATGAGAATGCAGGAGAATGTCGATAATCTATTTTTTTATTTTTTTGTTATAAATTTAGAGAGATGTGTATTAGCTAGACGATAAGATACGCATATTATGTTAATACAATAGTTTTATAAAATACTAGTCGGCCCATGCCCACTTGGCACGTTGGGCGTTAAATATATTATTCTTTGAATTCTTTGTTTAATCATAAAAAAATATGGTCTATAGTACTCCTGAATAGTGTAGCTTTCTGATTGTGAAAGAATTTGTATGATTGGTTCAGTATTTTCGAAAATTAGCCCGTACGAACAAACAAAAAACAATTAAAGTTACAAACTTTACTCCTTTATAATATTTTATAAAATATTTAAATTAGATTATTATCCTTAAAAAAACTTGGTCTTCAGGAGTTTTTTTTTTTCGTTTTGATATGTCTATTTGGTAAGGAAAATATGTATTTGTGCTTCTAAAAGCATTTAATTACTACCAACAAAGTAACATTTAAATTTTAAATATTATATGATCTTAAATAGTATACAATAAGATACAATATTAATGAAAATTATTGGACCCTCATGATTTTTGCCCAGTATATACAGTGTGTCCACGGATGGACTTTACTATACCTGTAAAAATTTTATAATAAATATTTTTTAAAAAGTTATCTTCGTAGAAATTTTTACTTTGTCTAAAATGCTAAAAGCTATAATAAAAATTTGCCCTATTTTATACAGGGTGCTTGAAAATCGCGTAAATATTATTTTGAAAAATGATAAAAATTAAAAAAATATTTGTAAAAATTATTACTGAAAAACCACAAAAAAAGTTTATATTTTATATATTTTACTTAAGTTTTTCGTAACTGTTTTGGCGTTTACGGCGTTTTTGTTTTTTGGATTTCGATCTTTTCATAAAATTCCCGCTTTTTAATGTGTTTTTCTGTTTTTAGAATTTTAACTTTTTTAAAATCGAAAGAATGTTGATTTTCTATGCTATGGTTGGTTAGTGCTGTTTTGTTTGTTTTATTATATTTATGTCAATTTATTCTATTTTTTAAGACAGACAAAACAGATACGAAAAACTTAAGTAAAATATATGTTAATCTAATTAAATTATTGAATGTTTTTTAAAACCAGAAAAAATCAAAACAAATAAAAAACAAAATTCTTGCTATCTATCCTATATACAGTAAACAGCTGATAGTATTACCCGCCTTTCAGTCAAAAACTATATTTAAATACATTAAAATGTAACATGTATATGTATGTGGAAAATCTAAATGTTTTGTGTTGTATTTTTAAAATGTGACAGCTAAATTTAGCAACTACTGTTTTATTGTTTTTTAAAAATGTGTGTGGGTTACCACAAATTTATGTTTTAAAGGTATGTACATTAGGGCTCATTTTTTTATTTTAATTGTACCTCTTTGTTTCCTTTTTATTGTAGAAATATTATTCTGATGAAGGCTAATTTCGCCGAAACGTCAATTTTAGAAGAAATATATACATGACTTTTTAAAAAAGAATATTACAGAAATAAAGTCCAAGAAAACAGAAAATAAGTATATGTATATATATATATATATATATATATATATATATATATATATATATATATATATATATATATATATATATATATATATATATATTTTCACATAATTAAAAAAGTGACATTTTTTTATTTAACTTAATAGCAGAATTGTTTTTTTATTCTTTTCTTTGAAAGAGGGAGCAAAATTAAAGTTTGCATTTTGACTAAAAATAAAGATATTATTGCTCTTAATTTGAATGGCCCTGTATATATACCTACAGATAACTAATAATCATTCCTTGAAAATTACGTAACTAAGTAACTCCCAACAAAGAGTCCAATTTAGGCCATTTAAAATACTCTTATTCATACTTCGAGAAATTACATTTAACTTTAACAACACAAACAAATGATAAATCTAAGAATAACGACCTTAAAAGGTCGATGGAAACCACTAATGACGCATCTAAAAACGACGATAGTTTTTATGTTTTTAAATTTTCGAACTTACATAAAACCAGATAGAAAGGAAGTTTCCAATTACATTAAAAAAATCTAGGAACCTCTTCTACAGAGAAGCATATCTAAATGGTCACATAACTTAGAAATGATACATTATTAGTAGTTGGGTTATTACCCATTTTGTACGGTCGATTTTAAATATTCTTTAAGAGGATTATTTAATGTATATGCTTTATTTTTTATACCGGGTGATTTAAAAAGTATTAAAAAACTAATTAAATTTGAAAATGTACAGGTTCATCTAAAAATGGCTGAATAATTTGCGGCGTAAGTCATGTGTAAAAGAAAATCCCAAAAATCCTTTTAAACAATAATATAGTTGGTTCAAAAAGGTATGCAACATTAATTGTTGCACAAGACCTTCTTGAAATAAAAATGCAAATCTTACGATTACTTTCTTCTGCTGAATAATTTGAACTCTGTTCAAAGGTACAAATCAATATTTTCAAAAGAAATTTAAATTTAAAAGAATTGGCATCAGTTTACGGTACCCCAAACAACTTGCCAGTAATAATAAATTAGTGTTGCCAGGTGACTTAAAGCTTTTTGCGATAGCTGGATCCGGCAAAATATGGAAGAAAACGGTAGATTTACCATAAAAATATCAAATTTGTTGCTTTTTAAATTATCTGATGGCCTGTTTCAACGCCTTTTATAATAATAAATTGTTTAGTTTTGAATACGTATGTATATATATATATATATATATATACTTTTAACGCAAATAAACTTCAAAAACTTAACTTAAAACCTAAAAAATAAAAGGACAAAAACACAACACTAAATTATAAAAAAAAACTATTATTGCGTCTTCCATCTGAGTATGATTCAAGTCCTGCTCGTAAATGTGTTTATTTTATAGAATAAGCATCTTAAAACTATAAGAACTTGCATCGTTTAGTTTTACATACTCTTTAAAAACTTATAAAAAACAGACACAAATTAAATTTGAAACATTAAATCATTATCATTATCATTATATATAATAAAACTAAGTTGATAAAATGTGCGTGATGTTAAACCTTGAAAAGGAGTCCCGGTACGATAAAGGGACTTATATAGTGTGATAGCCCTTTATCCCCCTTGAACAAGAAAGTTCCCGTTTTACCCTAAAGGGCGTATTTTTAAAGATATAAGGACTCTTCCAACCCTTCAACTTGGAAATTAAGTGTAGTGGCGCCATCTGTTGTCGATTATTTGAACTTCATTCAGAACAACGGTTATTTGGGTCTCATATCAACTTCCGAGCGAAGCCGGGAATCATAGCTAGTACATTAATATAAATAATTATTTAATGTTAACTTATAGGCTAATTAAACTTTTTTTGTCAATAAATATCATGTTTTCATTCTTCCAGGCTCCCAAAAAGGGGTATTTTATAGAAAACAAGGTATGGAGGTATCGTACATCGTACATTTTGGTTGTGTAGAATGCAAAAAGGCAAACCTCAATGACTTGGAAAGGCCTATTTTTGGCTCTTCAAATTTTTGCAGCTGATTACTGAAATACTGTAAAGGGGTCCTAGGTTACCTTTCCGCCACGGCCGGGGCCCCGATACCTTTAGCTACGCGACTGCAAACATAATGTATTATCTTTAGAAAGTTAAAATATCAAAATATCTGACATATATTGTAAATATCCGATATTTTAATATTTTGCATAAATATTATGATTTTACGAAAACTGCTAAAAACTTAAAAAGGGTAACAAGAACTACCCAAATTAGACGGATCAAATTTGGAAAATTTTATTTTTTTCTTATTTCTAGGTACCTTAGATACCATCCACTACGCCTTTAGCAAAAAGTACCCTAAAACTCAAATATCTTTAAAACGGCTAAACCTGTGCTTTCAAAATTCGGTATTTGTGAGTTATTCACATGCCTAGTTAAACGATAATATCAGCATGGTTGCAAGATTCTAATGAAAATGCGATGTTGTCATATCTCGGCAACAAAAATACTACGTGTAGCTTAAAACCTTAAATTTGGCAACAACCCTGTTTAATTCCACTTTTCCAGAAATTACCTAATAATACCTAGTAAACATGGTTTTAGCGTTTTTAGAGATATTTTAGCGCTTCTCTTTTATTAACCGTCATGGGATGTCATATTTCACCAACTAGAAAAAATATTGCTTCGTTGAAAATGTGTGAAATTACCGAGTTAGTCCTGTCCAATTTATTGCAATAAAAATAAAAAGGGCAATCCATTTAAAAAACGGAAAAAGAATACGTGTTGCATAAAACTGGATAATCTGGCAACGGTGCTGATATCACTGCTTAATTTTTTATGCCTAACACCTTTCACACAAAATTTTGTAAGTGCATCCTAGACGGCAGTAGCTGCATTACTTTTCGTATGCGTTTTTGCAAAATATTGTTACCTACTATTGAAATTGGATTTTATTAGGAAAATCAAATATTTAAAATAATGGGCATTCAGAAATTCCGCCTAAATCCCTGATTTAAATACTTCAGATTTTAGGTTTTTGCAAGCTTTGTTAGAGATTGTCAGTAATTTATTAATTATTTAAGCAACCTTGTATAAGACATGTGCGTGTGAACCACTTCTGACTCACATTCAATATCGGCCGCGTACTTTACGTATGATTACTTTCATAAATTTAATGCAACCAGTCCACAGTAATAAAACCTTTTTAAAAAAGCTTTAAAGAATATATCTACCAGATAATAACCCAGTATTTCCGATATTAAGTGTTAGTCAATTAAAAACGAGTAGCTGGTTAATAAACGGGTATAGACAATGCTGATTATACCCGCCTGATCAAAAATTGTTACGTGCACCGTACATAATTATTATTGTAATTTCTTTAAGTAAAATATTGGATGTGAATATGGTTGTTTATTGAAAAATGATGGTAAGGAGGGCTTCATATTGAGTTTTAGTCCTGGCCTTGCTGTTTGATGTGTCTATGCAGATTTTTAATAAAAAATAAATTGATTGCTATGATAATTTTTTTTATAATTTTTTTTTAATGGTGTTTGGGGTAAAATTAGTAAAACTATTATAGCTATGGCCACAGCAAATTCTAAAAACTTCTTTAATTTCATGTTATCTATTTTAAATTAGATCCCCTCTGGAATACGTATTAAGGTCTGGCCACACATAACTGCAGCACGGCCGCACCAAGCTTGGATTCACGATGATAAAGGAAAGCGGGGAAAATTAATTCGAAAAAAATACAAAAGCATTTTTGTCAAGCTAAGTCTATTGTTTTATATAGATATATCTTTTTGATTAAACAAAACAGATTTTCCTACTACTCTCTCTGTTTCTTCTTATCCAAACTTTAAGTGTAGTATAGGTAAAGGTCTGGTCACTGCCTCACAAGACCCTCACCGTAGCACGACCGTGCCACAGTAATTTTTGTTTCAATTTTTAATTTTGACGGTGATTGTACGCTGCGTCGCATCGTACGGTCTGAAACTATGCCCAGCCAATGAAATCATTCATGGCTCGGATAGCGCCGATGTTCCGCGAACCCACCTTTGAGTTAACTCGGGCGTGATCTTTTATATCAGTTCATTACTTATAAAAATAAAAAGTTGTGGTTTAAGGTTAGTTGTTGTAAAAAGTAGGTAGAAAAAAATACGATTTTAATTTAAAGTTTTAAATACCCGCTACCAATAAGGAGGGATGCGTTTCTCGTTTTCAGTAGCTGTTGACATGCAAAGCGGCAATGCTACTTCTAGTAGGTGTATTACCTAAAGGTACGCTAAATATCAATCTTAAATTTGTGATGTTGAACGCACTTTATCCACTCCTGCCGTCATTCCCTTTGTATTTTGGGATTTATGGCGAGCTTTTTATTTTAGAGATTTATTTTATGAAAATTAAATATTAACTTTCAATACATTTTTAAAATAAACACGTTTCTACAACCCAAAAATATTATTTTAAGAAATAATTACGAAATGACAGTCATTTTTGATGGATGCCATCATGCTTATTAGCCTCTTATTTTGCAACACCCTGTTAATTACTTACACTTGATTCTTTAAGTTATAAAAAAATATAATTATTGTGGTCTCGTTTAAATAATGTTTTCTCCAAATTTTCTAATTTTAAAAATTGACAAAAATTTTAACATAAAATATAAATTTAAAAAAGTATCGTTTTAAAGATTCTTTGATTACACCAGAATTCGAAATATCTTGTATCAGAAATACTTCTTGGAAACTTCTTCTCATACAATTAAATCAACAACCTAAACCAGTTTCTCAAAATCACCTGTTCCTTACAACCACTCGAAATATTAAAATATAGAACAGGAGGTTAATACAAGAGAACAAGGGCTGAACTGATTTTTGTATATATTTATGCTTATCGAAGAAGGGGAGTTACATAAAAGATTTCTTTTGCCTTTTATCCATCGTTGTAGGAATATAATGTTAAGACATAGTGTATGATGGTTGATCCGCACCAAACAAAAAAATATATCCCGTAAGTAACGGTTAGGTACTATAAAGTAAATAATATGTCCACTACTTTATTTTTTAGGAATGTGTATCGTTCTTATTAAACCACACCTTTCAATCTTGTGGGCGTCACATTTGAAAGTAACCTTAACTGGCATAAACACATTGTATCTATAGCCACGGCAGCTTCAAAAAGCTTGGATTTCTCTTTCGAGCCAAAAAGTATTTTTCCCCTTCTAATTTATACACTTTATATGTGTCCCAAATCCGACCTCCCTTGAATATTGTTCTCATATCTGGGGCATGGCGTCTCCCCACAACCCTAAGCACTTCTGATTCTATTCAAAGAAGAGCTATTCGTCTCATTAATGATCCTTCGGCTTACAGAATGGCTTCCCTCTCTCTTGCCCATCGTCGGGCTGGGATCTATCGCTTTTTATAGGTACTTCCATGGCTTTCTCACCTAAAGAATCGTCCAGTATAGGTCCTCCACTCACGGTTCCCAACAGAGAAACTCGTGATTCCGCGCGTATGCATCCCTATACGCTCCAACTGAACAGGCCCCGAACTCCCACTTTGTTCGTTTCTAGAATGTGGACTGATGCTCGCGAATGTCTTTCCCTTTCCTCCCAATCTTGAAGTATTTAAGTTTCGTGTCAACAAACTCTTTCTTACCTCGCTTAAGACATCCACGGTACGTTAGTATTTAGGCTTTTAGTCTTCGTAAGGAAGGTCATTATAAGCGCCTTATTATATTTGATGAGTTTGCCAAATTTATCAAGCAGTTAAAGGGTTTTTAATATTTTTTAAAAATCGACCCTTTCGAAAACTTTAACGCCATGTATCTCAGAAATGAAGCAAGTTCGAACATATGTTTATGGGAACTTTTTTTTATATAAAAAGACATAAAAATTACCTCTTTAAGTGTGTTAAAGTTGGCGTGTCATTGTCGCTAATAATTTGTCACTAGTTGATGAAATACAGTTACTAAGCATTAACGCATTTATAATCTGCCGTTTATTTTTAGATAGTACGATAGAAAGTAGTTATTTTATGAGAACCCTGGTACCATTTAATCACTTACTATGGCTCTTAACATCTTTTTTAAAAGCCTCAATTTTATTGGTGCTGTTAGAACTAATCTTCGATCAGAACCACCCGGCTTTTGCCGCTCTCTTGACAACCCAACAGGAAATCAAGCAATCACAGCTTTTGTTTACCTGCTCGGCACCAATGTAAAATATTACACCCAAACTGATCCCATTCGACTCTGTCCCACTTGCACAAAAAGGCATAGTTGCTTTCAGTACCGGATTTAATCAGTTTTCTTGGGTATTTTTAGATAAAATTTAAAAAATCAAACATTACACAAAGATGTAACTAATTGACAAAGCAGAAAATACTTTGCAAATCAACAAATTAAACCAGAAGAAATCGTTTAATAAAATTTTTATTATCCAATGTTTATAATCTGGTGTTTTAATAAATAATAGTTTAAAAAACTAAAAACACGTTTTTATATGCAAACCGAACTAAAATTAGAAAATAATTTTTCATTACAAAGGGGTTTGTATTACAGTAATAAAAGGTTAAACAATAAATCATAATTTTATACCTCAAAATAGAATTATAATAAAATTTAAGATAAAAACAGAATAATTCACTTCAGAGTAAAAAGCGTGGGTGCATTTTACTATTTTTTCATAACTTTTCCCTCATAGATATTTACACATGAAATAATTATAACACTCTTTGCACACGGGCGAGACAAATTGATGGACCAGCGAAGTCGAGATCCACAAGTCGCGAGTGTGCAGGAGGCTTCTAACGAGTTTTACGATACTTTATACGACTGCAAATAAAGAACATTTTTGTGTGAAATTTATATTTTAAAAACAAACGCAAACAAAAGTAATGAAAGCAAGAAACTGAACCATAATTTAACAAGCAGGAAACTTCATAACTATTTTAAAATATTAATGTGTAATGTTTACTTCTGCAGGAATCTGTCGCATTGTTGATCATCTTCTTTAACGATGGAGACAACATTTTCTGGCACCTTCTTATACAGTTCTCTGTCGTCGGCATATTGCGGTTTCTTGCGGCACTTCATTGCTCAATTGCTGTTGTGGCTGTGCCTGCAACGGTGACATGGGAAGAGTCTCTCTGAAACATCCGTTTATACTAGCAGTCATCTATATAACTTTCGGCGACTGGCTGAATTTCCATCCGCCATGGCGCTCGGAAATGGCGCAAATCGTCGAAATTCACCATGATTGTGGCACGACCGACATGCGCCAGCGCATATAGCTTCTGGACGTTTCCAACATCAAAAGCGGCGTGTCTTGCCATACCGCAATTTTCGAATTCCAATGTTTTAATGATCTCGTACATGAATTAAGAAAAACGATCTGTTCTGCTGAGTGGAAGTCGAAGGAGCAAATATTTTAGATGGTGTAGAGACATTCACTGTAGATGCATCGTCTCTCGTTTTGATCTCGATCTTGTTAGACATTGCGCTGCCAAATCGTCATATTTTCTTTCGAGAGCACAGTGCTTCTGGCCGAGTGCACGACCACCACTGCCTGAGCAAGTGCCAGAATCTTTTAGTTTATTCATTTAAGTCAAGTACTTATGAAACTAGCACTATTAAAAACGGAATTGAGTAGCCACACTACTACCTTGCTACACCATACAAAATGACATATAATAAATAAGATAACGAGTCCACCGTTATGCGTACGTTTCTCGTCACCAAGCGTTGTTCTTCGGGAAAAGCAAATCGTACATATTCTTCAAATTACGGACTTTGCTTTGGCACATAGTTACTGATGATCTTTGCAGACCTTAAGGGCTACCCAGTCTTCTCCACGTATCGTCGGCTGGTTTGCCCTCAGGGATGTTGCTGGCAAGGTGCTCCATAGTGTTGAGCTGTATTTTGTTCGACGAGCTCTTCAAAGTACCACACTCAACATTTCAGGCGAACGTTTATGTGCGTTATTTTACAGCACGTCTCCACTCGCCGTCGATCGTGGCTTTCGGCTCATATCAGATCTCACCATTTGCATTGGAGAGTAGGTTTGACAGTGAAACTCGCTTTTAGAATTTCTTCAGAATCGGACATTTTTCGCGAAATCAAAATTTTTGTATCTAAGTTGAGTGTCTAATCAGCAAAACAAAGAAAACTATGACATTTGCTGGAATAAAGCTTGCCCGGGTTTTCTATATTTTGACATGGCGCAATGAAAGAGCCATGGTAAATCATATTGAAGAGACAGAACCGTTAAGGCCAAAAGTTCGATCAATATGGATTTTTTTTTTTTTTTAAACAAATTTTTTATTAAATAACTTTGCTTCCATAAACAATGGGTATCAACCTATTAGTTGGCTAATATCTATTTACTATTTACATAATCTCTTCTAATAATTCTAATAAACATTAATACTTAAAGTACCACAATTGTAAGTAATTAGTACCTAAGCAGGACCTGATTCTAATAGAATATTAATGGCCCAGTTATGAGGTGAGGATGGCATATAAATACAAAGGGGACAAATTTTTATATAAAATTATCTAATGAAGTTGGCCAGCGCGCAGGAACTTTGAGATCAATTCGGGTATACACATTTTTACAGTTAATCACATCAAGAAAAATGTTAAACAGACCCGGCTACAGGAGCCCATACACAAAGGGGATCGGTTGGGTCTTGGTTAGACGCCAGAAAATAAAAATTCTGAAAAAATGAGAGGAGTACCTATTCAGCATTTCCAATCTCACCTGGATCATTTCTGCTGGATGAAGTATGGAGAAACGAGTCGAGAAGAGGGTGTCCGGGAAAATGTGGAAATCTCTCGCACACGTATGGAACAGATGAAAATAACACGACAAGTTCCTATAAAATTTTTTCCGTTTAAGCCCCCTGCGGAGATATGATCCCCTAAAGGGGGCAGCTAGAAATCGATTTTTCGTGAATAACTTTTAAAGCGCTCTGTATAATTTGATAATATTTTAGTACGATGCATACTAGTAAAGACCTCTTAAAATAGTGCCCTTGAAACTTATGTCGCTTCTTTAGTTTGCCAGGGACGGACTAGTTTTCGCACATTATTGATAATATTTTTTACGCCCTGTATGGTGAAGACACAAAAATATGTTTTTGGGTAGTTTAAACCTTTGCTAAAAAAAGGTACTCTTGTTTGACATCGATAAAATGAGCCGTTTTCGAGTAAAAATTATTTTAACAATAAGAGTTTATTTTTGTTTAATAATACAATATTTTATTTTCGATGTAATTTGTAATTTTTGATTCAGTATTGAAGTCCTCTCGTAGCAGGTCAGGAATTTGTTGCAAATGTTGTTAAAATAATTTTTTACTCGAAAACGGCTCATTTTATCGATGTCAAACAAGAGTACCTTTTTTAGCAAAAGGTTTAAACTACCCAAAAACATATTTTTTGTGTCTTCACCATACAGGGCGTAAAAAATATTATCAATAATGTGCGAAAACTAGTCCGTCCCTGGCAAACTAAAGAAGCGACATAAGTTTCAAGGGCACTATTTTAAGAGGTCTTTACTAGTATGCATCGTACTAAAATATTATCAAATTATACAGAGCGCTTTAAAAGTTATTCACGAAAAATCGATTTCTAGCTGCCCCCTTTAGGGGATCATATCTCCGCAGGGGGGCTTAAACGGAAAAATTTTATAGGAACTTGTCGTGTTATTTTCATCTGTTCCATAACCTATTACTTTAATAATTGTGACGTATTTTTAATAAAAAATAAAACAATACACCAATCTGTCTCTATTCAGTTTAGCTAAGCTTATGTTAATTTTAGAGATTGTGTCAGGGTAATCCATATCAAATCATAGATTTGGTTTGTATTTTAAATAGTAGACCGCATACTATAACAGAGACAGCACGGTAGTGTGTCTAGAAACACGGGAACAGAAGACAATAAAAAGCCTATGAACAAGAAAAATCTGGGTTATCTAGAAGGTCCAGAGCCAGTACGTGGACTGTCTTAAAAGGTAATAAAAATAACAATAAGTCCACAGTCCCAACAACAACATCTAGATCGTAGGCATACAGCCTCTGGTCAAAGATATGCAAAAGAGATACTAGGCAATCTTTCCAAGAAACAAATATCTGAGGTCTTTCAACTGGGACGTACCAAGTTAGGGCAAGTAGTACGGCTTGTAACAGGCCACTGTCATCTAACAAATTACTTACAAAAAATGGACGATGTCACAAAATGCAGGCTTTGCGAGGAAGAAATCATCCTTACAAATAATATAAAACAGCAATGCACTAAAAAACAAAAGGAAAAGTCTATAGGTCAACAGACGTTTGTAACGGTTGTAACAAGAGAAGGGTCCATAAAAACTGTCTTGAACCAACCAAGTATAAAACTGGACCATTTACATAAAAATTTATGTAAATATTTTAAAATAAATATTACATTTATTTCACTATTTACATTAGTCAACCAATTACATATTGATAAATGACATCTCCCTTCCCCAATCAACTTTTTAGTAATTGTTCTTAACGCCTAATTAATTCTATTCAAACATTTGTTCTTTCCAATTGAATAATATTTCATGTATTGACAAAGGTCCAATTATCCTGAAAATTCACTGGGGGATTTCCATTTCTTTCCCTAGGTGCAACAATTTCTTCCCTTACCAATACTGAATCACCCCCTTTATGTAATGTGTGGAATGATTTATTTTTCTAAAGACCAGACTTAATAAACCAGAATATTGCCTGACGTTAGGACATAAAAAGCGTGGTGTTTTTCCTAGATTAACTGAAAAATGTTTGTAAATAAAATAGGGGTGAATAAATTTTATGCAGTTTTCTACTTCGTTAATTTTTAATCCTAATTTACTTTTAATTTGCTAGAAAATATCTAGAAAATCTGTATTACAAAACTTTTTAACTAGGTAGATAATTTTAATAAAGATATACCTAGGTATCGTGTTTTAATCAAAACCACTTAGACTATACTTTGGGCACGTCAAATTAGGAAAAACACCTGAAAAAAATGTATTTCATTGGTTTTAAAAATTCTTGTTACCACCATTGGTTTTAAAGGTCAGTAAAAATGTTATCTAAAGAGTTACTATTAAAAAATCATATATGATTTTTTTTTTTAATTTAATAAAAATGTAGAATATATAAAGCTATGTATATATTTTTATTACAAGACATAAAATAATACTTTATATGGGTATAAAGGAAATTGAAACAGCGTACTTAAATTTTAAAATAAATCACACAGGACGACTGCAGTCTCTCCGGGACAAAGCAGGACATTTATTGATATAAATGTCCTTTATATTAGTTGGCCCATGTCTGAGTAAACGGCACGTATGAATATATTTCAATTATTGATAGTAGGACTCCTGGTTAATACTATTGTGCTCCTGTGTAATTATACAGGACAACCGAAACTAAAACTACTTAAGTCTACCTCAAAGAAAATTGATATTAAAGGGGTTATGACATAGATGTCATATTGCCGCCATTTTTTTCCTAAGTTATTTGGTTCCTTCTCGGCCATGATATTACATTTTATTAGTTAAGAGTCATACCAGTGACAAAGATAAATACAATATATAAAATAATTAAGACAACCATTTACCCAACACCTTAGCTCTATGTCTACTTAAGGGTACTAAAGTTACTAAGGACATTTTTTGTTGTTAATAATCAATCAGGACTTTTTCAGATTTAAAACCAACAACTTTAAAAATAAAAAAGTTATCAAATGTCTCCCGAGACACCCGTTATAGAGTGTTACAAAAGAATAAATAAACTTATCATTTTTTAATTTGATACTGGCATTTTGGGAAAACTGGTCGCAGGTCCAAAACTAAGAAATATAAAATTTAAATACAACAATGTTGTGCAGGATTTGATATTGAGTCTAAGGAAATAAAGCAATTCTAGTTTTAAAAAATATCTTTTCGTTAGCTAGGTGAACAGAGTCTCTGCTTTTTAATCCAAAAGGCTTTTCCCAAAATAAGGTGTTCAAATTGAAAAATGTTTGTTGCATTTTCTTCTCTTGTAATACCTATCCTGAGACACACTCTATACAGGGTGTTATAACTCTCTTTTATACATGCCATATCTTTATTCCTGTACAAGATAGGTACAAAAATAAACATAAGGTAAGAAAATATTGATTGAATACACTTATTTTATTAAGATTATAAGTTAACAAACAAGGAGTCTCAAAAACAAAATTTTCATTGTAAAGTAGGTTTTTTTATCTGTAAAATCCTGTATATTTAAACAAGTTTTTGACTTTTAAATAAATACTGCATTAAAAACGTATATCGCGCATACCTCCATTATTGCTGGTTTTTGAGAAATCAACAGCATGTTGTGATGGATGGTTAAAAGTGAAGAAAGAAAATAAAAATTAAGTTCTAGCTATTATTAAATAATAATGTCAATGTCAAAGTGACAAATAATATGGTAACATGTAATTAATTACCTTTGTAAGAACTAGACCTACGATTTAGCTAAGAAAAAGCCACGCGGCCATCAGTTCTGTTTTAATTTCAAATTATTTCCCTTTTTTGCTTTTTGCTCGCACACTATTTAAACGACACGATTAGAAATTAGAAAGAAATAGTTGATTGTCGTCTTTACTTCTATAATGCCTCTGGCTTTTTCTTAGCTGAATAATTTTACTTTACTAATAGTAAGGTAAGATAATTAGTTTATTTTAAATACATATTTATTTACTTATCCCAAAAACCAGCCATAATCGACGTATATTATTTTTAGGGCAAGTAATTAAGTACTAAATATAATATGTATGAGTATGAATAACCTATCTTGCTGACATACCTATTAGTAGTTCTTACAATGAAAGGTAATTAATTACATATTGTCATATTATTTATCACTATAAAAGTAACATAATTAAATAAGAATAATTAGAACGAAAATATTATTTTCTTTCTTCACTTTAATCGTTTATGTATAAACATGCTGCTTGATATCTCAAAGCTACTAGATAATTAAAATCTTGTTTTTGAGACACCTTCTATATTAATTAATACTGTCAATAAAATAAGTGTATCCTAATTAACATTTTTCGTAAAAACTTTATTTTCTTATCTTGTACAGGGACAAAGATATATCGTTATAGATAGAGTTGGTACAACCTGTATACGTATTTATAAGATTCATACATAACCACTGCATTAACAAACCGTTTGCAATTTCTAATCGAAATACGTGTTCACTGCGTTCAGGTTTTCCTCAGAGACGCGTGCCATTTGACCCTCAATCTACCCTAACTTATCGAGGGTGACCATAACAAAAGTCCCTAAGGCACATTGGATCTGTCAACCCCGAGCTATTTCATGCACGTGCTCCCTCCACTATGAGAAAACCGACTTGTGAACACGGTTATTGAAATCGCCACACTTCGTTCTGTAACTTTAAATCAAATTCGCAGATTTCGATGACTTTCGAGTAGTTTGACCGGCATTAACCGAACTCTTGGACTGACTTTTATGAGGATGAAAATGGTTTTTACTGAAAAAAGTTGCTAAAGAATTTATTTGAGTAAAGTTTGTAACTTTTTAATATATTATACCGAGATTTAAGTTAAAGATGGGTCCAAATTTAATTCATTCTGAAAGCGATGCCGCCAAGTACACAAAAAATTATAAAGTAAAGAAACACTTTTGTGAACAATTATTTATTTCTAATGCATTGTTTAAAAAAAAGGTTGTATAGATAGGCCCATATTTAATTCGTTCTGAAAGCGATGCCGCCAAGTACACAAAAAATGATAAAGTAAACAAACCTTTTCAAATGCACATAGCCCCGGCCAGAGCTTGATTACATATTTTTAAATAAATAATAAAAATACATTGCTAAAACACCTATCACCTACTTACAAAACATTCTCTTATTTCGCGTCTGTCCTACTATAAAACCGGTGGCATGTGGCGTGGTCCTAGAAACTCGTCGGGTTAAATATTTTTGCTGCAATAAATCATTGTTCACAAAAGGGTTTTTTACTTTATTATTTTTATGTACTTGGCGGCATTGCTTTCAGAATGAATTAAATATGGACCAATCTTTACCTACGTACCAAATTTTAATTTGATATTTTAAACCATAAAAAATTGCTAGGGGTAAGCGCCCGGTGAGGGACCCCGGTATTTGGGTCGAATTTTCACGAAAACTATGAAACCGATTTTAAAAACTAAGGAGAAAAGAAAAGGTATCACTTAATCCACGAATCAAAACTGAATCCAAAATTAGAAAATAATTTTTCATTAAAAATATTGTCATTTCATAGTAAAAGCGTGGGTGCATTTTACTATTTTTTCATAACTTTTCCATCATAGATATTTGCAAATATAATAATTATAACATTTAATATATTTATCACCCCACGCTTTTTACTATGAAATGACAATATTTTTTTAATGAAAATTATTTTCTAATTTTAGTTCGGTTGCATATAAAAGCGTGTTTTTTAGTTTTAAACTATTAATTATTTTTCATTTTAGTTTTTGCTACTCTTGACAAAATGGCGAAAAATCTCCCAACAGATTGCAACTCACTAAAAAATTTCTTCTTCATTAGGTATAAAGTTTGAAATTTTGCCAACAGATGGCAATACATATTGCAACCCAACAAAAATTTCTTTTCATTTAATAGCAAAGTTTGAAATGTTGCCAACAGATGGCAACCTAGGTGTTGTTTTTATAATATAATGAATTTTTTTCCTGGCGAGATCCAAAAAAAAAAAGATAACGGGATACTGTTTGCAGATTATTGCATTGTCATGTTTCCTTAATACGTGCAAAGTTTCAAAGAAATCGAATAGCTGGAAGTTGGTTAAAATTAGGCTCAAAGATTCCGTTACATAGCAGCCAGATCTCCCACACCTCCCCCACTTATATACGCCCATGACTTGATTCCCCGTTTTATTTAAACTTGTTGGCTCGTATTAATTTAAATGCATTGTTTAAAAAAGTTAATGTTTAAAATTGTAAGGTCGTTATTAAAATGTGTTAAAAATTAAAAAACTTATTTTTTTTTTTTTAAATCTTCTTGACATCCCACGAATTTTAAAAACAATGCTATATGAAAGCGCACTAAAAAGAGTAAAATACAATTTTATTGCAAATTTGAATAGTTGCTTTCCTTTTATTGATGGATCCACATTTAATTAATTCTGAAAGTAAGCAAAGTACACAAAAAATAATAAAGTTAATAAACCCTTTTGAGAACAATGATTTATTGCAGCAAAAATATTCAACCCGACGAGTTTCTAGTTCCTCGCCACGTTCCACCGATTTTATGGCACGACAGAGGCGAAATAAGAAGAAGAAATGTTTTTAAATACGTGACACGTGTTTTAGCAGTGTTTTTTGAATTTAATTAAAAAATAGAAAATCAGGCTCTGTCAGCGCTATGTATCTTCGATAAGGTTTGTTTACTTTATAATTTTTTGTGTAGTTGGTGGTATTGCTTTCAGAATGAAATAATGTGGACCCATCTATATATCAAATCTTAGCTAATTTTAACTCGGCTGCTAAGATGATGGTTTCTTTTTAAAATAGGAACTCAGCTCAGCCAAGAATGATACCGCCCATTAGCCGCGGCTAATATGCCGGATATCTTACTTAAAAGAAGATTTTTGCTACCTAATTGAAGGTCACGTACGTCAGACGTATTCCTGTCCATTTCAAGGTTAGAAATACTTTAAAGGGTGTTCGTTATTAAACTTAGTATTTACTTTGTTTTTAAAATTTCTATTGTTCTTAGATCTGTGTAGAATTATGTGGAGTATAGAATTATATTAAAAAATGGTTCCTTTTACACCTCTTCTATTTGTTAGCTCAGCTAAAATTTTTGCTTTGCTGAGCTGGAATAAGTTACAAAAAGAGAGCAACCTAATATTTAATATGTCATTCCAAGGAGTTCGCCATACTGAATTTAGAGCGACGTCATATGCGTAACTAGCAATTGAACCTGAGGGGGCCTGGCAACACCCTGGGAGGGGCTCGCGACACCACTAAGACGTGATATGTACACATATACTACAGCTTAGTTGGTTGTAGATAAATGCCTCAAATTGAGTTGCAAGAGTCCATCGAACAAAAATACATACATACATTGCAAAAATAAATTAAAGCTTGGTACAACAAATAAACCTCCATTATGAAAACTTAAAAGAAAGATTGAAAGTTTTTAGAATATAAAAGTGGATGAAATAGAAAAGCCTAAGAAAAACAAAGCCGAAATATTATAAAAGTATGCAGGACAATTCCCCCCTTGTCTCAAGCACTGTATAAGTTTATTTTTTGTGCTTTAAAAATTTTGAAGGTACAACATGATTTATCTGTTACAACACCAGACTAATATTTAAATTTGTTGCCTAACCTAGGGATATAAATAAAGCCGGTATTTTCCTTAGATAGACTAAAAACAAGTGTTTTGTAAGGGTGAATAAATTTACTAAAGTTTACGTTTAAGTTCAGAATGTGGTTAAGAGGTGTTTGGATTAAAAAAGTATTTACCAAATCCAAATTCATTAAGTTTTGTGAAATCGCGTGATCCTAAGTAGTGTTCTTAATTGTCCGAAAAAAATAGTCCAGTTAAATCGCAATCAAATCGTCAAAAAATTAGCAGAAAGGATTTTGTGAAAAAGAACTACTGTATGAAACCAGAAAACTTTACCAAACATACACTATCGGACATAAGTATTGCAACATATTGATAACACAGCCCACAAAAAATTGCAAGTCCATACCCAAGAATCAGAAATATGTATTCCTATGTAGTTTATTCCACGCTGATTCTGAATCCAAGCTCAAGAAAGGCCCTCCACGTCCGTTACAAAACATACACTATCGGACATAAGTATTGCAACATATTGATAACACAGCCCACAAAAAAATGAGTGTCCATACCCAAGAATCAGACATATGTTTTCCTATGTAGTTTTCCACGCTGATTCCGAATCCAAGCTCAAGAAAGGCCCTCCACGTCTAGAATTAGCCCCAGAGGCCTCTATAGGCCCTGAAATACGGCTTCCAGGATAACGCGGGGTCGTGAATGCATTCTACAGCCAAAGCCGGATTTGTGCTTGTCAGGTCTAAGGCTAACTAAAATTTCCTAATTGGGACCGGAAATGATCCGTTAGGGGCCGGAAAATCGTATTTCAGACGTAGCAATCACATTAGTGACATTTTCTTGTACATTTGAATTCTGGACCTTACACTATGCGCGAAAAGTTTATGGCCTGTTTAAATTTCCAGCTTGGGACCGTAAAATGACTTCTTAGGGGCCGGAAAATTGTGTTTCAGACGTAGCAATCACAACAGTGGGATTTTTATACTTAAAAATTCTGGAACTAATACTGTATTCGAAAAGTTTTTGGACAGCTGAAATTCCTAGTTTGGGGCCGAAAAATGTCCCCCTAGGGGCCGGAAAATCGTGTTTTAGACGTACGATCATAATAGTGAAATTTGTATGTACTTCTAAACTCTGGAACACGTACTGTTCTCAAAAAATGTTTGTCGCGGTTTTGACGTCAAAACCTCTAGGGTTATTTTTCGGCCCCAAACTGGGAATTTTAGGTGGCCAAAAACTTTTCGAGCACAGTATGAGTTTCAGAATTTAGAAGTACAAAAATCCCACTGTTATGATTGCTACGTCTAAAAACTATTTTTACCCCTAAGGGTCATTTCTCGGTCCCAAACTGAGAATTCAACAAGCCATAGACTTTTCGCGAGTAGTAAGTTTCAGAATTTAAATGTACATGAAAATATCACTGTTGTGATTGCTACGTTAAAACACGATTTTTCGGCCCCTAAGGGTCATTTCCAGTCCCAAATAGGAAGATTCACTTAGCTTTAAACCTATCGAGCACAAATCCGGTATTGGCTATAGAATGCACCCTCGACCCCGCGTTATCCCAGAAACCGTAAATTTCAGGGCCTATAGAGGCCCCTAGGAGCCAATTTGAGACAAGGAGAGTCATTTTTGAGCTCGGATTCGGATTTTGCGTCGAAAACTACATGGGAATACATATGTCTGATTCTTGGGTATGGACTCTCTTTTTTGTGGGGCTGTGTAATTCAAAAATTTGTATGATATTTAACGCATACTCGAGAGCCTACTCTAAACATAACAACTTTGTTTTTCGAGTTGGCAAAACACAATTCTCACACAGTCAACATTTATAATCTTCAGACTTTGATGTTTATTAGCCTTAAAATGTTTCCCCCTAAACCTTATATTTTCACGAACTTTGTCCTTTGCCAATTCAACTGAAACAAACGTATTTTATAGGGGTGATGAATTTTGCAAAAGTTTTCTAATTTGACTGATCTGTATAAGTTTTTAATTTAAAAAGAAATGGTCAGAAAGTTAGAATCAATAAAATTTAAAATTAAATCGAATGTATTTCTTACTCTGCGTATTTTACTGTAAAGAATGGTCGGGCTAAAATATTCAAAGACCTTATACAAAATCACGTCTTATATAGCATAAAAAAATATTGTCAAAATTTGCTTTATTTCTTTGTGAGAAACCGAGATCAATTTCAACCCGGAAGATATTTTTAGATATTAAAATTTAAATGTAACGTTTGTGTGGTGGTACTACCACCTTGTCTAAAAAGGTGCTGTGTAATGCAGAAACTGCATGTTTTAGATCATGAACAACGTTGACAAAACAGGTGAAAAAATGGAATAAATATCTAAAATCCCGGAATCTCATACAGTACTCTGTTACTTAAGCATTAGGATGGGTAACAAAAAAGTTTTTATTTTTGACTTCTGACACTGAAAACGAAATCGGTTTTTAGTCACACTCCAAAAATTGCTCTGCAACGATAAAGCTTCTAATTTTTAATTTAGAGATCCGCCTTATTACATTTTTGCATTTGATGACCGTAGTCCCATAGAAAAAAAAAATCATGCTCACCATGAGTTATTTATACAAAAAACTTTAGAAGGGTTTTTTTGTAGAAAATTAAACGCTCTACAAAAAATATTTCTCATACTTTTTCACAAAATCCAACCATTAAGAATTTTAGAGAAGTAACTTTCTTGGTTTTGTATCTTTTAAACGTAATGAAAAACAATTATTGGCAATTTAATTTTTACTATTTTTTATCGGGAATATTTATGGTAAAAGATTGAAAAATTTTAGGAAGAATTAACTTTTTGTTTCAAATTTTGTAATTTATTTAAAAAGTATAAGAGACCTTTTTAAAACGTTTAATTTTCAACCACAAATGGTAGAAACTCAATTGTCAATAATAATTTTTCAGTAAGTTACAACAGTTACAAGTTTTTTTCCTAAAATTCTTTAATTTTTGACTTTAATATCTTTTTGCCGGTAATATTTATTAAAAAAGTGTGAAGGGCTTTATTCTAGAACAATAAATTTCCCCTGTATCTTGGTTCGTGTTGGTCGTAAAAAGTTATAATAAAACAATTTGTTTGTTCTTTTAAAAACCTACAACTTTACTTTCTTTACAGGTTTTTTAAATAAAATGCATAATATTCGCAAAAAAACCAATATACCGTCGATTTTTTCGTCGAAAAATTCAGTTATTTTCAATCGCAAAATAACTTGAAAAATATTAGTTTTAACATTTTTTGCTAAAAATCACTTTTTTATTTGATTTTCGTGGTTAAAAATGTAATAAAAAAATTTCAGCCCCTAAAGGGGGGTGGCAGCCACCACCAGGGTTATGGCGCCCTTTAATGCGATAAAGGTTTTTAATTCTTGGAGTATACCCTACTTTCTGTTAAAATTTCAAGTCAGGAGTAAGATCGACAATAGGACGGTAGGCTGCTAGAACTAGACTGGGCTAAAAATCAATTACTTTACTAACCAGAACTAGCCAGGCCTTAATAATTTGCATATAAGGGAAGTCTCTTTCGGGACTAACAGTTTTTGGACAACAATGTTTTTTTAATGCAAAACTCGGTTATCTAAAAGAAATAACCAATACACCTTCTTAAAAATAAATAAATAAATTTGCTACAAAAAGCTGCTTGTAAGTTGTCGTCAAATAAACCGTCTTCATGTAATCGGTCTTTGAACATTGAATTATTTTTTAAATTTTGTCTCTTACGTTTGGATTCTTGTTAGTACTACAAATATAAATATTTAAATAAATCCAATACATATTTTTAAAGAAAATTGGATGCGCTATCTTGATGTAGTAAGTTCTATACAAAAAATATGGATAATTATTTGGATGGTTTTCTATAATGAAAACATATATTTTAGTGCAAAGGTCTGAGCTTGGAAAAAAATCTGATGATTTATAAGAATTGTGCGGAGATCATTTGAAAATAGAATTTATTTCTATCTCGTCATCTCGTTCATCGCAATAAAACGTCAATTTATCACTACCGTGCCGATAATATTTTAAGCCATAATCATCAAGATATACAGACAATTCTAAGAACCTTCTAAAAACTGCTATTTTATTAAATGGAAATCTTAAAAAGTATAGTATAAATATTAATACAAAGTTTTTACAAATAGCAAACATGTTTATAAATGTATTGATACTAAATCGTGTCTGCCACAAGAAGGAACATATTTTTTTTTATTTATAACTGCACTGCTAAAGGCTATGTGTAAAAAATGAACTCTCGGCACGATAAATAACATAATCTGTTCTATATTTGGCTATCTGCATTGCAAGATTGCGTCGGTAGAAGTTTTTTGTGACTCTGCTCCAGCCTGTTTCAATCTCTAGTTACGCAAGGCACGTAAACAATTGAAGCGAGTAAAAACAAATACTGCTGAGTATTTTAGACAACATTTTAATATGGCGCGTTTGTTAAACGTCTAAACCCCCATTGAATTTAATTGTTTCTTGCGACCAATTAATCGGCGACACACTACGAATTGATCTGGCGTGATTTTCAGTTAATTATTCTTCTGTTCAGATTACATAAGAAAGCTGCATAAATAATTACTATAAAAAGATACTCCTTACTGGTGCGGTTTTAACCTTGCCTGAAATTTAAATGTACGATCCATGCATTGGTGGGTACCATTTATTCTTTCTCCAGATAAGCAAACAATCAGCAGCATTTGGATGTTCTGATAATTTGTGATTTCTCCAATAAAATAACTGCTTTACAGAAGGCATTCAGATGTTGAGGAGAGTGACTTTGAAGGTCCAGACTTCAACATCGAAATAACTTTTGAAGGAGAAACAAAATTTAAATAGAATATACTGATGCCCCAAAAACCTCCACCAGTGCTTAGGTTTTGACTAAAAAAGCCGCGAGGACTTACTGCGGAAATTAAAGCAGAATGCATGTACCTTTAAATAAATCATCTATAACGTTTCATCGAAGTTCGTTGTTGGCCAGCGAGACATTTATTGATATAAATGTCAGTAATAATACTTGGCCAGTGTCTAAGCGAGGGCAAATGTGACTAAGTTCCGATTAGTGATAGGACAGAGAAATGTATATTGAATTGAATGTGTTGTCCTTTTATTGTTTATGTATCTGTATAAAGGAAATTAAATCAGCCATTTCTGTTTTAAGGATCAACAATAAAACGGTAAGCACATCTAGACAATGGTTAACATTAAAGATTGCTTTATTTCATTATTGTAATGTAAAGGTACTTTATACACGGTGCTTCACAACTTATCCGACAAACTTAAAGGGTGATTCTACAAATGAAAAATATATGAAAAAACTTCATATGAACAATGTCCCAAACGTCTTACTTTTTGAAATACAGGGTGTTGAAAATTTTTAAAAATTCATCGTTTTTTCGTAAAATAAATTTTATACCATGCAGGTAATTTAAAATTGGAGACGCCTTCTATGCACCAGAGGACTAATCACTTTGCGTAAAACATGTTTTTCTAATTATTTTGATACAAGAGCACTTGCAATTTACAGGTGTCATGACGGCGCCTCCAACGATGCATATACAAACATAATTAGTCGAGTTTAAACCGAATGAAATTAATGTAGTACTTCGTCCCCTACCCGCTTCCCCAGTCTTATCGACATCCCCGTGTTATTCCACTTTTCCCTAAATGGTCTGAGGGCTGGCACCTATTTTTGGCTAGGTATTTGAGGCAGGCTGGGGCACCAGCCACATGCTTGCCCTATTATACCTGCAACACGGAACTGCAGACCTGGCTGGTTAGTAGCGGGGCTTAACAGAAAAAAAAATTGAAAATTACACTTACCCATTTGTCTACTCGACAATTATCGATTGATAACAGTGATAGTTGCATAGTACAAATCAAAAGTTGCACTGTCATGTTTTTAATTGTTGAATTTGACAACCACATCGCTAACAATAGCTTTGTTTATTTAATATGTCAGTTTGGTGTTTCATAAATTTTGCAAACATTTTTGTATAAAAAGTATTTGTATGTCTTTAATAATTATTAGTTTTTTTTAAAATTTGGTTTTGTTGTATTGTTAAATAAATTGTTTAAAAAATTATTATTCCTTTATTTGATAGTTTCAGTTTCTTAGAGTAGTTTTCTTCCCAAATTACACTCGTGTATCAAAATAATTAAATAATTTGAGCTTTCAAGTGTATTGCCTTTTAAAAACTACTCTTGTTCATTTTCACATTTTGTCGAAAGAGTCCTCCTTCTTCGGAGTCAGGCTCTTTCGCCAAAATATGAAAATGAACTCGATATTTTTGATGCACTTGTGTAATTACCCCCGGGTTCCAAAATACAGGGTGTTTCTTAACTATGGCACTAAACCTAAGGGGGTGCTTTTTTATTTTTATAAAAAAGTTCGTATAAACATATGTCCGGACTTGCTTCCAGATACAGAACCTTAAACTTAAAAAAAAAATGCTTTCTTTAAAATATCTTAGGAACCCTTTGACCGATTTAAATAAAATTTGGGACACTTATTTAATTTAATAGGGCGGTAAGTTCAGTGGCGTCTCCAGTGGGCACCACCGCCAATATTATTGTGAAAAAAGAATGTCACTAAATTTTTATTGTTTTAATATTTTTTTCTGATTAAGCAATTAACTATTTAACTCCTTAGTCCCTTATATTTTCTTTGTATCTAACTTTGTTTTAGAAAGAATAATTAATAGTGTAAAAACTAAAAACACGCTTTTATGCAACCGAACTAAAATTAGAAAATAATTTTTCATTAAAAATATTGTCATTTCATAGTAAAAGCGTGGGGTGCATTTTACTATTTTTTCATAACTTTTCCATCATAGATATTTGCAAATATAATAATTATAACATTTAATATATTTATCACCCCACGCTTTTTACTATGAAATGACAATATTTTTTTAATGAAAAATTATTTTCTAATTTTTAGTTCGGTTGCATATAAAAGCGTGTTTTTAGTTTTTTTAAACTATTAATTATTTTTTTTTTAGTTTCTGCTACTCTTGACAAAATGGCGAAAATTTTTTTAATGAACAAGAGTGGCAAATTTTAAAATTTTTCCAACAGATTGCAACTCACTATAAAATTTCTTCTTCATTAAGTAGCAAAGTTTGAAATTTTGCCAACAGATGGCAATCCAGGCAATGTTTGGACCGTTGCCAATATATTGCAACCCACTAAAAAAATTCTTCTTCATTTAATAGCAAAGTTTGAAATGTTGCCAACAGATGGCAACCTAGGTGTTGTTTTTATAATATAATGGAATTTTTTTCCTGGCGATCCAAAAAAGATAACGGGATACTGTTTGCAGATTATTGCATTGTCATGTTTCACGCTTAATGCGTGTGCAAAGTTTCAAAGAAATCTGATAATAGCTGGAAGTTGGTTAAAATTAGGCTCAAAGATTCCGTGACATAGCCAGATAGTTACAACCCAAATTAATAAATTAACTGTTATTGTTCATAAAAATTGAACACCAATGGTGCAACTAACCCTATATTTTTATTGTTCATAAAAATTGAACACCAATGGTGCAACTAACCAAATTGTGTAAAAACTAAAAATTTCTTCTTCATTTAATAGCAAAGTTTGAAATGTTGCCAACAGATGGCATCCTAGGTGTTGTTTTTATAATATAATGGAATTTTTTTCCTGGCGATTCAAAAAAGATAACGGGATACTGTTTTTAAATTATTGCATCTTCATCGGTCCTTGACACGTGTGCAAAGTTTCAAAGAAATCGAATAGCTGGAAGTTGGTTAAAATTAGGCTCAAAGATTCCGTTACATAGATAGATAGATAGATAGATAGTTAATTCTAAAAAGTAGCCCTACAGCATAAAATAATATCCAAAATTAAAAAATTTACAATTTTGACCTTAGTAAATTCGGAAAGTTTGACATGTTCAATAGGATACACAACTGCTTATTTATTTTAAGGCAAATAATTGTTTTTATTTTTTGCTTTTTATATCATATTGTCTATGGGTACTTTTTAGAAGAAATTTAAAGTAGCTTTAATATTTTTTCTTGAAAACGTAAGGCAGATACGGAGTAAAATACAAGGGACTTAAAAGTTAAATTGTTAAGTGCTTAATCAGAAAACAATATATAAAATTCATAAAAACCTAGTAACGTACTTTTTTCACACTAATATTGACTGTGTTGAGCCCTTCGACGCCACTGGACCCAATAATACTAATCTAGGCAAAGCTTTATGGTTAAGAGTTCCTAAGATTATTTAAGAGAAACCGACTTTTTGGAAAACTTTTCATAAAAAGACATAAGAAAGCACCCCTTTAAGTTTCGTACCGTAGTTTTTTTTTTTTTTAATTATAATAAAAATATTATTTTAATTCTTTTTGCTTTAGCCTTGCTACTCATTAGCCAAGTCTGCAGTTCCGTGTTGGGTGTAAGAGGACACATATGTGACTAGTTCCAGCGCCTGCCTCAAATACCTACCTAAAAATTGGTGCCAGCTCTGCTATTTACTTTTTTGAAATAGTTATTTACGTTACGAGGAAGGAAAGTTTCAATTTTCCTCCCGGAGATAGTTCAATCATCGTAGGGAGGAAAAAGTCACTTTACTCCAGGAGAAATGTTTGTTATTTGTTCTACTACTTTTGCGACATTTTCAAGAAAAACATAATTTTTACAATAAATAAAAGAAAACCATGTTAAAAGAATTACCGAATATGCCGTTCTTTTCGAAAAAGGAAAAGCTCTAAAGGAATCTACGCTCTGGATCAAATACAGTATATTCTGTTTATGCCTAAATATTAAAGTATGCCGGCTTAGAGAGGGATTAAGTGCTTTTATCCTCCCCATGAAAAAACTTAAAATTTTATCCCGGGAAGGAAAGTTCTGTGGACGTTAAACTTTTATTTTTAATAATAATAAGTCCACTGGCGTCTTGAGCGGCAGTTAAAATAAATATTTCTAACAAAAAAAAGATACGCCACCGACTTTGTAAATGTGATGTAAAATGTTTGTGCTTCCTTTAAGAATAAGAAAATGAAAATATTTACTTTTATGTGCCTTGTTTTTCTTTTTGTGACTTGTTTAGTTTATGAGAAAAAAAAATTCATTCAAATTCATATTTTTAGACCATTAAAGAAGCATTGTCAGAAATTTTTCTTTTTAAAAATCTGTTTTTATAATATTTTATTAGCAATTATGCAACAACAATATTTAATACCCATTTAAATAATGTTTATATCAATCTAACAATTTTTAATAAAACATTTTCTCGATTTTTTTTGAGTTTTTAAAAGGTTTGACATCCTGTATTTTAAGAACGAAAAATTGTCGGACCCATGTTTATATGAATTATTTAAAACATTTTCAATGTAGAATCTGCCCTTAAATTTACTTAACGTTATTCTCTAGCACCCTGTAGATTGATATAACTGTCTGATATATATACTGAGAGCATGTCTGAGTAAACTACACGTATGGTCAAGTTTCAATTATTGATAAAACGCCAAGTCAAGGAGCGGTCCTGCAAAATCCATGAATCAGCAAAAATACTATCCAGTTTCATTTAAGGATTGGTTGCAAGATTTTAAAAGTTGGACAGGCATGACTAAGTGACTAAAATCAATTGAAAACTGAAAAAACAATTGGTGTGACTAAACCTATTCAAGTGAACAGAATCACAAAGAATTTTAGGATCCAAAATGTTCAATAACCACTTTAACTGTTCAATAACACTTAAAAAATGCTGCTTATTTTAACGTTAACATGTAGATAAAGTACTTATTTTTGGTACACTACATACAGAGTCGACGAAAAGTCACTATTTTTAACAGTTCGACGCTTTATTTACACTTTGAATTAGTGTTTTGTTTCAATGCCAACTACAATTTATTTAAATATGAATTTATGCATAGAGTAAAGAAATTAAAAGAGTTATCATGGAATAGCCGATTTAAGGACAGATCATGCGAAAACTCCCAATATAATTTTATTCGTTTCTCGTTGAAATACCGCCAGTTAGTCATTTCAGTAAGCTTACGTGTCTCCCCACCGCTGATGTTACACGAGGCGAGGCTTCGACCGACGCATTTAAAGTGTAAACTGGAAAAATGACAAGCCTGCCGCCAAGCCTGCCACAAAAGCGGTACAAAAATTTTAGCATGCCATGGTTTCTCTTATCCGTAGGTATGTTACTTTATGATTTTTGTAATGTAACAGTAAACGCGACATTAACTGACCTATTATAAATATAGGTCAAGATACCTTTGATTTCTGCATAATTGGTTTTATTTCATGGGTCAATTAAATTAAAATTTGAGAGTTTGCGAACAAATTTAAAGAAATTATTGGAACTTAATAGCAATATTGAATTTGGATGACTCGGAAATAAAAAAAGGAATTTTTAGTGTTTTAATATTATTTCTACAAAAAGTAATTAGATATAATTTTCTTATCATTCCTAAATACATAAGTGCATAGTCATAAAAAGAAACATTGTCCTGGAAAAGAAGAGCATTATTATTTTAAAAAATAAATAAGCATAAATAAATAAAACATGTATAAAATCTGAATTTCGAAATTTTTACAAAATAGTAGAAAAAATATTGTATGCAACACATGCATATTGTCTCTTTTACTTATGGGATTACCGCATTTGCCTAAAGGATCGTGAAGTCATCTTCTCATTCTTAAGAAAAAGTATCAATTTATGCAGTTGTTACTATTCTAATTTTGCTTTGTATATTTTTATAAAATAATTAATAATAACATAAAAATTTATTTATTATATAAGCATTACATGTTTTTAAAAATGGTTTTTTAAATGCATTATTTTTGCAATCAAAGTGATTTAGTAAGAGTGAGATAATTGTATTATGAGATGATAGCTATAAAATTCATTGTTAAACTTTTAAGGTAATATCGACGACCTTGATATTCTAAACACGCTGTGAAAGTTGGTGTATGGATGACCAATTCCTTACATTTAGTGACCATTTATGACCATTTCGTGACTACTTCGAAAGCTGTTTTTCAAACTTTGGGTTTCTCATTTTGGGCTGCTCAATAGATGGGGCTCACTGAATGTGGATATTGAGGTGCTACCTATTTTAACATGCTTTATAACTAATAAGTTTGTAACTATCTATCTATCAATCTATCTATCCATCTGACTATGTTTGTAACCGAATCTTTGAGCTTAATTACTGTAACCAACTTCAGCTATTCGATTTCTTTGAAACTTTGCACACGTATTAAGGACCCATGACAATGCAATAATCTGCAAACAGTATCCCGTTATCCTGCTTTGGATCGCCAGGAAAAAGAAATTCCATTATATTATAAAGTCATCACTTGGACGCTCGCTTCGTGGAATTTATGAAGCGGGTATCCATCGAGTACACACTTAAACAGTACGAAAATTTGCCGTTTCATAGATTCCGCCAAGCCAGCGTCCAAACTGATGACCAAAAGATTTAGCATTGTTCTGAGGAGCCTATAGTGAAACTATAATTGTCTTTGCTGTAACTCATTAACCAATCATGACAAATTTGTGACAAATTAATATTGCATCGGATGAGCTCCCAACTTCAGAATTGAGGTGCTAAATATTCTTATGTAGCAATTAATGAATTTGAAATAACTTATCTTAATTCTATTTTACTGCTGATCACATTACTGTGACCTAATGACCATTCATGACCAATTCATGACCAATTGTTACAGCATGAAACAACCTCCGAATGTTGATGTTAAGGTGCTAAATATAGTTATATAGCATTTAGTGAACTTGAAATTTTATTTTTATATATTTATTTTAGTATCTTTCACCAAATATTAAATAGCTATGACCAATTCTCTAATTGTTACTAGCTTTTAGGATTTGTTTTTGTATCTAAATTTTTTAATTTTGGGCCGCTCAGAATATTTTCTCGTCCTTAAATGTCTTCATTTAATACAGAACTCCTTTATTCTTACTGACCAATTAATTAATCATACTCACCAATGTTGACCATTTTATACCCAATTGCATCCGTTTTGATTGAGACATGTATGACTAATTTGAGACGACTAAAATGTTTTCGATGGCTTATGATATTTTAAGGCGCTGTAAAAGTTGGTGTATGAATGACCAATTCTTTACACTTAGTGACCATTTATGACCATTTTGTGACCAAATCTAAGCAGTTTTTAAACCCAAATTTCACATTTTGGATGATAGATGGGGCTCTGAAAGATTTTTTTTATGGTAACAATAGAGTCATAAGGTAGGAGAGATAAGAAATTTTAATCAAAAATTTAGTTACGGTAAAGTAATGAGTTTTAAAAAACAGACTAAATAGGATAATATTATATATAAGTGTTTAATAATTCATCTTCCGATATATTTTTATTTATTTTAAAGTAACAATTCAAAGAGTTGAGATATCAATAGGGGTATTTGCAAGTTAGTTTTCCCATAGTTAAAGGAGCACGTTCATCAAATAGTTAGGGTTGACAGATTCAATGAGCCTTCGGCAGTTAAGGCATTGCCACCCTCGATAAATCAGGATAAAATTAAGGGGTCAGATGGCACGCGTCTCTGAGGACAACCTTGGCACGTATTTTGATTAGAAATTGCAAATTATTCCGTTTAGATATTGGGGTAGTGATTATGTTAGAACTATCACTCTACATATACGTAGGAAGTAAATTAAATTAAGTTTAAATATACAGCCTGTTTTCGAAAGATCTGACCCAATAAAAACTTTTAAATTAGTTATTTTTATTTTACGAGAAAAGTGCCTCTTTCTAGAATATCGCTTACTGTGTATTTTAAGATTACACTTGATCGCGTAAATTGTTAAGCCCAGTCCTAACTTAGTCACATGTTGCAAAACTTTTTACTCATACATATTTCTATAACTTGTTGACAACTTCCATATGTCCTCATTAAATATTCAAATTGAAAGCAACATTTTGGTAATCCATTTCAGTGAGAACTACCCAACCAGCAAGCTGACGTCATCATGACGTCATTTTTTAGTAATTTTTGGTTATTAGACGTCATCAGACCAAAATTATTACGTCATTTTAACGTCATTTGACTGACGTGTTTTTGACGTCATTGAAGTACAGTCTTTTTGACGTGATTTTTATGTCATACTAGCTCGTAAAAATCTAATGACGTCATGTTTGAAAAATCCGCCAAAAAATTTTGTAACATTATATGATTAGTGTCAAAATCCATCCGAAATATCATTTGACAGAAAAATAAGACTAATAATTTAACAAAATTGAAACAGGAAAAAATTCTACCGATAGATGGCGTAACGAACAATAAATTACTACGTTTATTCAACATTTTCGCTCCTTATAGGAATACCAAAATAGTTCGAGAACGGTCTGCGGTTGGTGATCTAAATTAGCTTTGAAAGATATACCTTCTGCTAGTGTAAAAATCTGCATCTCCAGGGTGGACAGTGTTCCGAGAGATGCGACCTTGCAGTGCAAGGAAATTGCAAGCAGTAAGAAGTTTTTTCCTTTTTCAATTTTGTTAAATGATTTCGACTGCTTGTTAAGAATACGTTCTAGTTAAGTACTAATAATTTTTAACCTTTTTTGTTCCTACCTAATTTTAATTGTCATCACGTGACATAACACATCCATCCAACACCGTTTTTATGGAAAGTCTATTAACTATTAGGTATGTTCACTCCATAATTAAAAATATATTTATTACAAACAATAAAAACTTTCCTGTGGATTTTTTTAATATCTGTTCTCTATCGATAGTTACGGTATAGGAGCTGTTAAATTTGACATATAGGCAAGAGCAAAAAAAAATTGTACAAGGCTTCGTAGCTAAGTCAGGATTGCAAGAGAGAAATGTACTAAACCTATATATTGTTTTCTCTCTCTACTAAATGTTAATAACTAAATGAGCAAAAACTTTAAATACTTTTAATACTTTAAATGTTCTTAAGCTTTCCACCTTAAATATACATAAGTATTTTAAATTTTCAACGTGCCACTTAAAATAAAATTCACGTTCAACTGCTGCCACTTTACACATAAAATTGCAAGGTAGATTAGCTCGGTGTACTTCCGAACCGGCAATAAGCTCAAATATTTATTGTATTAACAAAACGTATGTTTGCAGTTCGATGTAGAAAAAACCACACCTATGCGAACATAAACATCAAATTACCCTTTGTATATTATAGTAAATACCGAATTTTAACCACAATGAAAAACGTGCATTAAATTCTAGGTGCCTGATTATTATGAAATTATGTTTTGTGTTTCATTTACCTAATTTCTGTTTGTTTAGGTATAAAATGTGGGTTATATATAGGGATCCCATTTTTTTGCATTGCTACGCTTTTCAAAAAATATATTAGGAAAGGGCGGGGCTAGTTGAGCAATTTTTCACTTCATCAGTTATAGCTCCTCAAAAATAAGGCTTAGGGACTTATAATGCATATTGATTGATTAGCAATTTATCCCTTAGCAATAGTGTCCATAGTAATTTCTTTCTAATAAGTCGAATTTAGGAGCTACATTTATTTTATTGTAGACAGTTAAGTATGGCCAACGTACCCCATAGGTGAGGTAAGTTGAGCAATGGTATGGGGCTAGTGAAGCACTTAGAAAGTATAGTCAAATAATGGCTTGAATGTTAGATACGTTTACAAAAAAAAATCAATTTGACAATTTGCTTTTTATATTTATAATCTTATAGAGTCAAAACTACAAATATCATTAATAAAATAGCAATGTACCTAGCTTAGCTTAACTATTGGAATTAATATCTAGCAAAAAATGCCTTACAAATTTTTAAAAAAATTAGGTTTGTAAATTTTATTTAAATTTTTTAAATTATAACTTTGTTCTATATTTTTATTTAAAAGTGTTTTTGTTAGAAAAGTTTATGTAAAAATTTTAAATTGCCATTAACTTATCTTCGTTTTTAAAACTTTTGTAGCAGTTTTATTTTGCTTCCCTTGTAATGCCTTCTGTATTTGTTAAAATTGCAGCTTTTCTCTATCCTCTGTTTGATTTGGCTCCTTTTTTGGACCAGCCTTTGGGTATGGTCGAACTATTTCCAGAGAAAATTTATAAGTTAGATAGGTCAGCTCGTTTTCTTTGTTGCTTGTACAAAGTTCGGGTTGCAGCTTCTTTTAAATCTTGAGGAGACTCTAGTACTCTTACTGTTATAAGTCCGTATACTAAAAAAATTAAACATTTTATACTTAAAACCGTGGGGTTAGTTGGGCAACTGTAGCTCAACTAACGCCAACCTGAAATTTTAAAGGAAAAGTGAATTTATTAAAAAACCGGTTTAGATTATATCCAAAATTTTTACACATAATAAAACTGCAATAAATTTACTTAAGATTAACACTTACCTGATTGAGAACGGAATGCATTTAACTATCACAGATAAAATTTTCCGACTTGCAATTATTTAACTTTTTAATCACAAAATAAACAATGCGCACGGATACTTTTCTCGATCGCCGCGTCACCACTAGTGGTCGCACAATGAGTTCCCCTCGCGCAACCCCTTCTTTACGCTATTTGATGCTTTCGCGTGCGGTCGATAGTTTTTGAGATATTTTGATTGCCCAATTTACCTCTATGCTCAACTAGCCCCGCCCTACCCAACACATTTACATTTTTAATTTTTTTAATGGGAGACCCTGTAGGTACATTTTTGAGTTTCAAAATGGCAAAAAAATAACTTTTTAAAAATGTATGACACCCTTTATTTGTTACAAGCTGTTTCTGGGATATTATATATATATATATATATATATATATATATATATATATATATATATATATATATATATATTATACCATTTATTATTGTTATTAGGTAAAATTGTACAATATTCTTAGTGTAAACAAAATTATTTAATTCGGTAATAAACGGTTTAGCATATTGGAGTCAATACAAAAAAAAATGAGATTGTTTAAAAAAATATCACATTAATAACATATTCAGGAAATTAGCACCGCCATTTTGTAGTATGTAAAAGTACTGAATTTAGATTATGGAGTTATAAAGTACTTATTAGGAGCTTCAAAAAGATGTGCCACCCCTTTATAAATAACCTACATTTAGATCCGCAGTGGCAAGAAGCATTTTTCGGATTTGTACTACCTCGCACAGTAAACAAATTGACGGGTGGACGAACATGCGCTTATTAGCTACCGCACTCCGAACAGAAAACCAGGACGCCGCGCGCCGTCGGCAAATTCTTTCTGATAATGCTGATAGTCTGCTTGGCGCCAGGTGCGTTTACCCTCGATTTGCTTGCGCACAAACCCGTTTTTTCGATCATGAAATGTAACTTTTGTTTTGCACAGGTAATAACATTGGCAATCCATCGAGATTAGATGATCAGTGCCCCCATTTCAATTTAAAAGAATATTCCAAAGTGGCATCCAACTGTCACCTTAACCTTTATCATTGATATGTTAAAAAACGCAAACCTGGTTCATATATTATCTTCCCAAGTTCAGAAGTTATAAGGGGCAAAAGATTTTACGACCTCGCGGTATACCGAGTGTTTCTCACGGGGGTTCCCACATATAACTTTTTACCTTTTAAGATAGAAAAATGAAATTTGATAAGTCGTTATTTGACATAATTCTGGATTGATTGGTGTATTTTCTTGTTTTTTATTACTTCCGGTTTAACCGGAAATTACTGCTACTTTAAAATTTTAAATGGCACTACCGATATGTTTTATCTTATTTTGATAGAATAGGACATCCTAAATACAATGACAACTTACATGTTACAGTTGAAGATACATAGCCTTTTAGATGACCTGTATAATATCAATTGGAATGTCATATATGACTATAACGACGTTGATAATATAGTCGAATTTGTAAATAATAATTTGGACTATCTTCTTAACATCCATGCACCAATAAAGACATCCAGATTTACCAAGGCCCCGGCACCGTGGCTAACAGATAACATAAAATTAATGATAAAGTTAAAAAGAAAGCACTTTCAAAATACAAAAAACTAAGACCGACGCCTCTAAGGTTGAGTACAAGCAATTAAGAAATTTTGTAACTATGGCTATTCGCAATGAAAAGAGGGCATTTTTAAATCATAAATTTAGAGTAGACCCCAAAGGTTTCTGGCAAACATTAAAGTACTTAAACATAAATACCTCAGTTTCCAGCACGCCATCTGACCTTGGTAGCGCTGATTCCTTTAACAAGTTTTTTATAAACAGTATTCCTACTTTTCATGCTAACAGAGACCCTCTTATTCATGATCTGTACGACAACAATACTTTTCAACCTGTAAAAATAAATTTTCTTTTTCTAAGGTTTCTGAAGAACGAATTGGAAAGGCGATTTCACAAATCAGATCTCATGCAAAGGGGGTGGATGGAATTGACTTAAAAATATTATCATTAGTTACTCCTTATCTTTTACCCTATATTACTTTCCTGATAAACAAATGTTTAACGACTGGTAAATTCCCGACCTTGTGGAAACAGGCTAATGTCATACCAGTTCCAAAGAGTAGCAGCCCATCCTTGCACTCAGATTTTCGTCCAATTAGTATACTTTGCCTTATGTCCAAAATTCTTGAAAAAATTATGAATGAACAATTAAATCAATATCTTTTGCAAATTAAAGCTTTGCCTCCAACATTGTCTGGCTTTCGTTTGGCCCATAGTACTACGACTGCTCTGCTTAAAGTTAGCGATGACTTGTTTAGGGCCCAGGACCAAGGAAAAACTGACTTGCTTAGTTTTGCTTGATTTTAGTAAGGCGTTTGACACTCTGAATCACTCTATTCTGCTTACTAAGTTAAAATTCTATGGCTTGAGTACAGCGTCATTAAATTTCCTACAAAGTTATTTGGTTGGTAGAAGTCAGCGGGTTGTACTGCCTGACAGTACCTCTAGTTTCGTTCAAACATATCGAGGCGTACCACAGGGTAGTATATTGGGGCCTTTACTATTTTCTATTTACACAGCTGATTTTTCTAGTTTTCTAAAAGATTGTAAGTCCCATCAGTACGCCGATGACATGCAAATTTATTTTTCATTTTCTAAACTTTTGTTTGGTAATTAACAAATAAACACAATAATAGCAGGGGCAGTCATAGAGAGGGGGCATGGCCCCTCCTTTGATGCCACATCCTTTGTATTTCACATATATCCAATGACAAATATGGGCATTTTGGGCATTTAATGATGATATGGTCCCCTCTCCAGGGCTGGTCCGAGGGGTGAGGGTAATGATGGAATTGAAAAATGAATTTTTTTGCTTTTCAAATATGTGGGGAAGAAGGTTTTTTGTAATTATATAAATTAATGAATGAAAGAGGACCTTTTTTCCATAACATTTTAATTAATATACTTTAAAATCCTAAATAGGAACCAGGTAATTTAATAAATAAACAATATTTCATTTGTTGCTTAGCGAAAACTTAATAAATTATTATTTATTATAATGAACATCAAATTTAAACTTTGTTAAATAATTTAATAGTTAATTTAAAACGAATTTAGATAATTGTAAATTTTGTGCTAGAATTTGATTTAACAATTTGTGTTTTTTTAGGCTTAAAGTAAAGATGGTTGTGACCAATATATGAACGTGTCTATTAGTTAGTCATTTTTTTTTCTACAGAAGTAAATTTAATATACAGGGCCCCGATTTTTGACTTGAGGGGTTAGAAATTTCTGATAAAAAAGGTGTGTTTAATTTGCCTCCTTCTATTATAATCAACGGAAGGTAATTTGAAAAGGGATGGAAGAAACCCTTTCCTTCAGAAATTTTTACTCCCTAAGTCAAAAATCGTGTCCCAAGTGTGAAAACTAACTGTCCGATCATAGGGAATAAAAAGCATAGGAAATATTTAAAGTGGGATCGCGGCGCCGTCCGAAAAAAACGGAAGCAGTGTTAGCAAGGAGCTCCTGATTTCGTTCTACTGCAGCAGTGAATTTTAAAGAGTACATACCAAATTAATGGAAGGGATTCAATGCATGATTTTCCTATGACCGACGCTTTGGATTCTATATCGGTATATTTTCTATTACAAATATTTTAAGATAAACCTTAAAAAGTTTCATATTGAAACTAATAAAACTTAAATTCCAGATGTGTTAAATTATAAGTCTTTTGGTTCTAGAAATATATTTCGTAAGTAAGTCTCTTTATTACTATTTAGGTATTTATTATTTTTGTTTATTCTCTTACTTTTTATTATGTGTTTTTCACAAGTATGTTTTACTTGCAAACTTTTTAGGTCTTTCTTACTTACGATATGTAGCCTCTGGCAAAAAAATGTAATGGGTACATCATAAAAAAAATTGCCATTGGACTTTATTGATTTTATAATTAATACAAAAGTGATATTCATGCAGAGTAAACATGTCTTGTTTTGGTTGCTTTTGGTACTCTCAAATCGATAGAAAAGAGACTTTTAAATTGACATAAAACGATTTTTGATAAAATTTGAATATCCCAAGCAGCAAGCTGGCGTCTTATTAACGTCTCTTTTTAGTAATTTTTGGTCACATTTGGTCAGCAAAGACGTCATAAGACAAAATGACGTTGAATTGACCCCTCAAGTTACAGACAAAAGACGTCCCGTTAATGAATGACGTCTTTAGGATGACGAAAAATTGACGCATATACTTTTTTTTTAAAGCTAAAATGATACGATATTTTATTCAAAAAATTGAAATAGGAAAAAACTTCTAACTGCTTGAAATTTCCTTGCACTGCAAGGTTGCATCTTTCGGGACAATGTCCAACCTGGAGATGCGGATCTTGACACTTGCCGAAGATATTTCTTTTAAAGCTAACCAACCGCAGACCGGTCTCGAACTATTTTGGTCTCATCGGTACGGTGTAGGCGATAAAAAGCGAAGGTGTTGATTAAACGTAGTAGTTTATTGTCCATTACGCCATCTATCGGTAGAGTTTTTCCTATTTCAATTTTGTAAAATTATAAGCCTTATTTTTCTGTCATTGTCAAATCACATGATTTGGATTTTGACACGAATCATATAATGTCACAAAATTTTTCTGGCGGGTTTTCTTAACATGACGTCATTAGATTTTTATGAGCTACTATGATGAAAAAATGACGTCGAAAAGACGTCATTTCAATGACTTTAAAAACACGTCAATAAAATGACGTTAAAATGACGACATAATTTTGGTCTGTTGACGTCCTATGACCAAAAATGACTTAAAAATGACGTCATAATGACGTCAGCTTGCTGCTTGCGATGTTCGTTTAAATGAGCACTCCTGAATAGTTAATTTTATTTTATAATTTGATTTAACCAGTTGTGTTTGTTCAAGCTCTAAATATACTAGATGCCTGTGCGCGATACATGAACGTATTAGTTTATTAATATTTTATCTACAAAAGTAAATTTAATGTATACGTAATAAACTACTCTTATTGATTGTGCAAATACTGTAAAATAGTTCAGTGAGCATATTTAAATTAATGTGCAATTTCTCTGTCTACGATATTTTAATAAATTGGAAATTATTGCAAGTTTTTTTTACTTTATCTAACTCAGCAGTGAAATATGCGAATTAAAAGCCAATGGCAATATTACTGATTAAATATAATAAACTGTTGCTTCACTAAATATTAAAATTTAAATTGCCTATTTCTTTTTGTGAAAATGTTATTCTATTAATTTTGTTTCGTGTGTTTAACGAATGTAAGCAAAAAAATACGTCGTGCCACTACAAAATCTTCGTGAGCAATTTAAGCAAATGCCTGTAATGAAGATGTTCTAAAGCGAGACAACATTTGTTTATATACAAAAAAAACTCTTTTTCGACAGGTATAAGAACTTCTGCTTTTTATATCATTCACCGGGACCCTCTCCAGTAACGCGTTTTGCCTACCTCATAGGACTTCCCAAGCAGCAAGCTGACGTCTTATTGACGTCTCTTTTTAGTAATTTTTGGTCACATTTGGTCAGCAAAGACGTCATAAGATGACGACAAAATGACGTTAAATTGACCTCCCTAAGTCACAGACAAAAGACGTCCCGTTAATGACGTCTTTAAGATGACGAAAAATTGACACTTATACTTTTTTTTAGAAGCTAAAATGATAAGATTGCATTTCCTTGAACTGCAAGGTTGCATCTCTGGTGACAATGTCCAACCTAGAGATGCAGATATTTACACTAGCCGAAGATATTTCTTTCAAAGCTAATTGAAATCACCAACCACAGACCGGTCTTGAACTATTTAGGTCTCATCGGTACGGTATAGGCAATAAAAAGCGAAGATGTTGAATAAACGTAGTAGTTTATTGTCCATTGCGCCATCTATCGGTAGAGTTTTTCCTATTTTAATTTTGTAAAATTATTAGTCTTATTTTTCTGTCATATGATATTTCGGTTGGATTTTGACACAAATTATATAATGTCACAAAATTTTTCTGGCGGGCTTACTAAACATGACTTCTTTAAATTTTTATGAGCTAGTATGACGAAAAAAATGACGTCCCAAAAGACGTCACTTTAACAACGTCAAAAACACGTCATTAAAATTTTGGTCTGATGACGTCCTATGACCAAAAATGACTTAAAAATGATGTCATAACGACGTCAGCTTGCTGCTTGGGTTGTCAAACTGGCTGTACTGTTTGTATAAGATACTTTTGCTTTTCATGTTATTTACCGCAGACCCTGTACATATCTTTATAACTGTTTAAGCTAGCTTCCTAAAATTTTGGCTTTTAGTTGTCCTTATAAATACAAATAAACAAACATAGTTTCATGTTTCATGTATTTACGTTAAATAGGTTATGAGTTATGGAGGAGTCAAAAGTGACACCCTCTGGTTCGTTCGTTATCATTTCACTTATTGGTGTTTCGAGGACCCTTTTGTAAAAGATATTTTTATGGATGCGAAAACATGCTCCTTTAATTTCTAGGCAAGGCTAGTGCCAAGGGGGCACTAGCAACATTTTTTTCAAATGTTAAGAGGAGTCATGTAGCAGGTTGATTCTCTACTCATCACCGTTTTATTTGTAAAATCGGTCCTGTCGTTCTAGAGTTATAACCTTTTGAAATTTAGCTCCAATTCGTACATAAATTACGGTTTTTAAAAGTTTTCTCCCCCTTAACTTTTGAATGAGTCAAGATATCAAGATTGGGTAAAACTTGTGTAAAATGGTGTCACTTAAGCTACTTTTTGGTATATAAATAATTTTGGCCACGTGGTCTAGTATCAAGGGGGCACTAGCAACTTTTTTATTAAATGGAAATGGTGGTCATGTAGCACCTTATTATAAGAGCCTTTGCCACTACCGCCTTTTTTTTATCGGTCCAGCGGTTTTAGGGTTACAAGCCAATTTCATTAAAACCACACTGTTTGGATGGTATTTAAACCAAATTTTAAACGTCGATTTTCAAAAAAAAGTGGCGTTAAGTAGAAAATTAAAGGGCCCTTAAAACAAGGTACTACATGACTCCTCTTTTATTAAAAAAAAATAGTTGCTGCCCCTTTGGCTCTAGGCCAACGTAACCGCAATTATTTTTATGCCAAAGAGTAGTTTAAGTGACATCCTTTTACCAAAACTTTACCCGATCTTTGGACAATCCACGAAGGCTGAAGCCTAAATACTAACGTACCGTGGGTGTCTTAAGCAGGGTAAGAGGAAGTTTGTTAACACTGGGACTTAAAAACTTGAAGATTTGGGGGAAGGAAAGACCTCCCGCTGGCAGCAGGGTTCCACAATCCACAAAGAAACTCTAGGGATAAAAGAACGGAGGAACGAAATGGGAAGTTAGGGGGCCTGTTCAATTGAACTGTATAGGGATGCGCCACGCGTGGGGCACCGCAGGAGTTTCTCTGTTGGGAACTGCAGGAGGAGGGACTATACTGGATAATTCGTCAGGAGCGAGAAGCCGTAAAGTAGTATCTATAGAAGAGCGATAGATCCTCCCACAGCTCGACGATGATGGGCAAGAGAAGGAAGTCTTTAGCAGGTAAGTAAAGGATCATTAATAAGACGAACAGCCCTTCTTTGAATGAGCATCAGGAATGCTGAGGGGTTGTAGGGGGATATATATACATACATGCATGCAAGACATGAGAACAATATTCCAGAGAGGGTCCGAATTTGGGACACATACAAAGTGTATAAATTGGAAGGAGAAAAATACTTTTGACTCAGGAAAAGGAAATCCAAGCTTTTTTGAAGCCTGCGGTGGCTATAGATACAATGATGTTTATGCCAGTTAAGGTTATTCTCAAATGTGATGCCCACAAGGTTAAATGTGTCCCCCGCTCTGCAAACACCTGGCCACTCACTTAAGCAAAGGATGAGGTGTTTGATGATTTTTTCGCGACAAGGAACACGATTGTGTTTTGGATGCATTAAATTGAACGAGATTTTTTGGCGCCCCAATCCAATATCAAATTGAGATCCTGGGAAAGAGATATCTGCATCGCCCTGCGTTTGCTTTCCAAGTCGGGTTGAGAGATTGGTTTGGGAACCTGAAAAGTGGAGTGAAGGGTACTCTCGTCAGCATAACTATGAATGGGATTGGTTGTGGAAGAATAGGTCGTTGATGTGAAGAAGAAACAAAGTTGGTGTCAGTACTGAACCCTGTGGACTCCAGCATTAATTTCGTGAAAGCTTGAAGAGGGCTATCAACAATGACTGATATACGTCGATTAGAAAGACAACTGGAGAGCCAAGAGCAGAGTTTAATTGAAAGACCGTAGGAGGGAAGTTTATTAAGAAGTGCCTCATGCCAGACTTGGTCGAAAGCTTTAGATATATCAAGAGCAACGATCTGGGACTCACCTAGAAACTAAAGAGACTTGTTCCAGTTGTGTAAACGAAGGAAAGAAGATCTGCTGTAGATCTCTTGTGGCGAAATCCGTATTGCCTGTCATGTAAAATTTTATGTTTTTCTAAGTGCCTAAGAATTTGCGAGTTAATGGATTTCTCCATTACTTTACAAAGCATCGAGAGGATGAAATGAGTCTATAGTTGGATGGAAGAGATTTAGATCAGAACAAAATTACACAAATATAATAAAAAAACCTTAAAAAAATCCAAGGCTGTCAAAATATGGAAAAATAGATTTTTCTCGTTTAATAATAGGTAAACATTACTTAACTAATTTTTTTTTAATAATGATCTCCTACACGTAAGTAGACAAAAAAGTATCATTTAATCCTTATTTTGGAGGCGTTAAATCCCTGCAACCTGCTCCGAAATAGAACTGGCCAGTTTAATTTCCTGCGGTAACATAAACCATCACAGAAGCATACTTGAAATATCAACGCGGGCTGCTATCAATAATTGAAATTCATTCAAACGTGCCGTTTACTCCGACCTTAGTTAACTAATACAAGAGATAATTATACCAATTCATGTCTTGGCTGTTACCTAAACTCCGGATGGACTCTGAAATTGTCTCTTATGATTTATTTGTAAGCTTACCAAATTGATTAAATTAATGTTCTGCTAAATAAAATGTTATTATCTTTTTTACCCTAATTTAAAAAAAAAAGGTGGGTTATACCCCCTTATGCCAAATCGAAAGTTTTCATATTTAATGCGTGAGAAAGAAGACGGTCTAACGCAATTTTAAAAGCGCAAATTGGTACCCTTTGAAAATAATACAAAAACATAAAAAAGGCCGCCTGCAATCGGACTATTTTATACAAAGGCGCCGCTATCCTTTACAGCGACGCGCCGATACACTATGGGATAGAAATCCATTATTTTGGCCAAAAGCAACTTTGAAATTTTAATGGCTCATGCTGTGTATTTCAAAGTAGATACTTCAAACTACATGTACGCAAAATTATAAAAGGATATGACGACTTTCTATTGGGGTAATAAGAAACTTGAAAATGTATTTTAAGTAAACATAAATATACAACATTTAATCTACTTAGTTTATTATTAGCCTTGTTTACTAAAAAAGTAAAAGAGTTTAAATAATAAGAGCTATTGTTGTGTTTCCGATGCAGTCTCGAAGTCTCGCTACTTTTGTCAAAGATTTTTTTACCTTTTCTTTATCAGTTTTTGTACTCTACAATTGCCTTCCTACTTTTTGCTACTCTGAGTATAAGGACAGATACAAGATTTTTTTATAATTTACAAGGTTTTCCATTTTAAAATTTAATATGTTTTGTCCTACACTGTATATCCTAAAAGATAAAAGCATTCTGATGAAAGATATGGATTCTACAGAATCTACCCAACAAAAACAGTGTTTTTATTTATTTTATACGTTAAAAATAAAAAGTTGGGAAGATGTATCTCTATTACGCTTCTAAGAATAATTTAAAATTATTTTTTCAGATTTGGATGGTCATATTTCCGAAACTAATTGAGATAGACACATCAAATGTAGTATTTTTTAAAGCATTTTAAAAGATTTTTTGGTAGGTGATATAATATTCAGGGTATTCCATTTAAAAAATCATACCTATTGTCAGTACCCCTGTATATCATATGAGATAATAATCATCGGATTACTGATTAGAATATCACTAAATTAACCAAACAAGCTGACATTTTAGTTTATTTTTGTACAATAAAAATAATAATGTTAAGGGGTGTAAATTTATAATAACATATAATAAGTTTTAGGTTCCCAAAAGCATTTGTAATAATTTATAATATTTTTCCAGTAAAAAGCACCTCATTTTAGGTTAGATTGGTAAGTTTCAGAATTTTGACCAAAAAAATTAATTTCTATCCCATAGTGCGATGACCAGCTGCATCAACCGGCATATATCATAAAAGAAATATAGCAACAGGCGGCCGCGAAGACAAGCATGCCGATTTATTTGCTTTAAACTTTTTGTGATTTTTTTTCTTATCAAAGAGCACCTGAATTTATATTTTTAAACTGTTTCTGTGCCCTGGGGGATCGAAAAAGTCTTAACCTAAATTGATAGCATCTTTCTTCTGGAACTAAGCGCTGTGAGTGAAGATTCTAAAAACCTGATGTTTTATGTTTAGCAGTGTGCACGTGTTTTCGTAACGGCCAGAGACAGTGGCGTTCTCTACTGGAAGCGTCAGCAAGTGATAGTGAAGGTTATGCACAATAACAGTAGCAGTTTTTTGGATTGACAGCTACAATTTGCGCATCTCGATTATTGGCTCGTATCAATCCAAAGTAAATATTTTGGCTCAACTGAACCAGAATTTCTAGGAGCGGAAAGCTCGATCATCCAGATTTTCCACGTACGGACCCCTGGAAATCATAGTCCGGAAGGGGAGAGCTGGTTAATCGTCGATCTTTACTGCAGCGGGACCAACAGCAGAGAAAGCAAAGCAAAGCAAGTTCAATTCAAATCTTTGGGGCGCATGCAGTTCTAACTTGAAAGAGTTAACTAACATCAATGGGACATAGAAATCAGTTCATCCCCAGCTATTAATGCCAGTTGCACGTGCTCCTCCCCTCTATAAAATATTGATTAAGCATACCATTGAAATGGCCAAACTCTAAAGGGCAACTTAATAGAGAAATTTACAGACCTCGAGGCTTTTTCAAATGTAGTTCGACCCGCGCTTGAAGTCTCTTTGAAATAATATTTTGTGGGGAAAATTGCAGTTTATTATTTGTACTACAGCCAAGTCAGCAACTTTGTAAAATACTTGAAAAATGTATTTTAATTACTTTCGAGTATTTGAAATACTTTACTTCAAATACTTTTATTTTTGGTTATTTGTATTTGATACTTCAAATACTTAGCATTAAGTATTTATATTTGGTACTTGAATTTACCAAAAATAATTCAATTACAAGGTATTTTATTTGAAATACTAAAGTAATTGAAATACCCCAAAAGTAATTGAAATACTCAGGAAGTAGTTCAAATACTATTTTTATTTCCAAGAAACCCCTAACTTTTCAAGTCTTAACAAGTATAAAATTGAATCGAAGCCGCCCCCCGCGACGAACGTGTCGCTATGCTTTCGACCAGTTATTTGATGATTACTGCGTCTGTACTATCTATTGTTTTATTTTTAACGCAACTAATTAAGAACAGGGTGAAACAAACCAGTATTAATTTGTGTATGTGCTTTATATGAAAATATAAAAAGGAAAAGGTAAGTTTATGTCTTGTATATGATATATAATGCATTTATTATGTAATATGATACATTTCAAAAATTTCGTCTTAAAAATTTGGTCAATTATTTTGTTTACGAGATAACTTCGTGATTTCTGCTCTCCCTAGACTCTATAGAGTCAAGTAATTTTTATGTTTTATTTCACGCTAGGTACTTATTGTATTATTTTTTTTAATTTGACACAATTACTTATAAAAACCAGTTTACAATTTTAAAAATCTGTTTGCTTAATTATCTGTGGCTATCTATTAAATGCCCAATTTAAATAGTTATTAAATACAAGTGTGTAAAGTGATCTTTTTAACGAATGCAAAATTTGTCAGATAAGTCAAAAAAGATACTTCACATACGAACTGCATACATTGCATTTTATTGTTTTGTTGTATTTCTTTTCATTTCAATAAAAATCTTATTTTTCAGAATAAATTTTTATTTTATAAAATGAACCTTTTTATTTAGAAAGTGAATCGATAGTCGGAGCGTACCTTCGAAGACAGCACTACCAGTTTAGGGTCCGTATTTTCGCATCATGTTCGTAGACGGAGAATGGCAGATTTCGTATGTTGAAACATAGGAAATACATCATCGTTCGTATACGAAAAAGTTTTAAAATAGGGGCTCAGCTTATGGTGAAATCCAACCTCGAGCACACCAGCTTACAGCTTATGATTAAATTTGTTGTTTTATGATAAAAAGTCAAATCATATATAATTTTATTGCCAAATATGCTTTCCCAAAAATGTATTTTTGTATGCGAACTCCTTCCTCCATAAAAATATTACAGTCCGTCTAGATCGATCATTATTTAAACACGAAATGATTGATTTAGTACTTCAAATGTACTTCAAATACAATATGGTATTTCAAATACTTTACAAGTATTTCAACTACTCTCCAAGTATTTGAATTACTGTACTTGGAAAAATCAACTACTTAACTACAGTAATTGAAATTGGAAATACTTTTTAATTGAAAGTACTTAGTAATTGGTACTTAAAGTACATAATAACTGGTAATTGGTATTTAGTATTTGAACTACTTTTTCATAGTATTTGTGACAGCTCTGATTTTATTTTAGCAATGGATATTTCTTAATAAGTTTAGATGCAGAATTTATTAAATTTAATACTAAGCAGATATACAGGATGTTTGCTAATTGTGGTAAAAACAATTTAAAGGTAGTGTTCTTGAAATAATCCTAGTACAAAAAGTGTGTCTACTTTAGCTTGCACCAAAGGATAAACTTTATTAATCATTTTAATTATTTTAAGAAAAAACTAGTAGACATAATGTCTATTTTATCTTCTACACTAAACTTGAGTACTTATACATATTTACCTTGGAGCTGTAGAGATAATAAAAATTTAACATAATTTTCAAATTTGGATGGCAATATTTTCAAAACTATAAGAGAGAGACATATTAAATGTGGTATTTTCTTAAAGCTCTTTAAAATATCCATTTAATGGGAATGAACTATATGGGGTATTTACTTTTAATGCCATTTTACTATCAAACTCCTAATGATGGGATTTTTTAAGGCTTTTTGATAGATCTTTCGAATTGTGATATAACATACATTGCGTTCCATTAACAAAAGGTATTTTAGAAATAAACCAAAACCTGATGTTCAATTGTTTTTTTGTTGGCAGCACCCTAATTAGCAGGAAAAGCTAATGTTAAAACTCTTACTAATTTATCCGACTTTGTATCTCCAATAATAAAAAAAGTTAGCAATAGTGCCGCCTTAAAAACACTCTGTCTAAACAAACTAGTTAATAGTTTCACGTGTTTTAGAACTACCCAATGATGCATACCTAACCAAAATTACCTTCAATTCAAATCTTTGGGGCGCATGCAGTTCTAACTTGAATCTTATAACTAACCTATCAAGGGTTAACTTATCAATGGGACATAGAATCTGTCATCCACAGCTATTTAATGCCAGTTGCACGTGCTCCCTCCCTCTATAAAATACTAAGTAGCTTTTCAGTGACCAAAATTTTTGTGCGTCACGCTCCAGGGCTTAAAGCTCTTGATCTGCTATAAAAGTTAGTCGGTGGAACGCATCCCTAGACAAGAAAGAGTGTGATAAATTTAAAGAATTTTAAAATTTATTTTTTAACCTTGCTTGGCTTTATAATAATAATTTCTTTAATATCTAATTCCATTTTAAACCAATAATTATAAAAATCCATCGTTACCGATAAAAAAACACGCTTGAAGCACAAAAACCAAAAGAGGGGCTGGTGCATGAGGGTCAAGAGAAAAGAAAAACGGACTAGTTCAGGTGCATAACACTTTTCGTCACTGGAACGTAGAACGAAATGCTCCTGAGCTACTCGGGACCGCTCTATATGCGTCACTGGAAAGCTACCTACTCTGAATAGCTTTCCAGTGACGAAAATTTTTGTGTGTCACGCTCCAGGGCTTAAAGCTCTTGATGTGTTATAAAAGTTAGTCACTGGAACGCATTCCTAGACAAGAAAAGACAGATAACTTAAAGAAATTTTAAAATTTTACTACAGGCAAGTAAGCAACTTTGACTCAGTATGTTATTTTAGAAATGGATATTTCTTAATAAGTTTAGATGCAGAATATATTAAAATTGATACTAAGCAGATATACGGGATGTTTCCTAATTGCGGAAAAAACAATTTAAGGGAGTGTTCTTGAATTAATCCTAGTATAAAAAGAGTGTCTACTTTAGCTTGCACCAAAATATGAACTTATTTATTAATCATTTAAAAAAAATAAATCCTAAACCTTAAAAGCAATTAATTATCAGTACATTTATTTTATACGAGGTAATTCCAAAAATATGAATGAAGGGAGAACTGCCGTTATTTTCAATAATATTAAAAATTACTAAGAAGAAATATATAAAATTAAAAATAACTTTTAAATGTAAAAAATATGCGCAAACTTTTTCTTTACAAGAAAAATGTTATCACAAATTCAAAAGGCTAAAATATGATAATCTAACCCAATTAATAGCTGTTAAATATTTAGTGTGCTTCGGGAATTAAATTTGGTTTCATTTAGTCAATGGTCCTAATAATAATATGTGTATTGCAAATCAAAGATAAGCCAACATATTTTTTATACAATTCCAATATCAATTGTTGGTTTTAGGCACACAAACCCACATATGGGAATATAAACCCTACATTACCTGTTATTTACTATTTTAAAAATAAACCTCAAATTTAACCCGCATTAATAATTTGGGGGTAATTTAATGTTACGTTGTTATAATTACTAATTTAACTTTCCGAAATTTTGTTTAAGTATAAATTAGAAGTTGCCTATATCCTTTACTATAATATAGGGGTTCTTTTTATGTTAATATATACCTCTTAGCACAGTAGATATAGAATGCAAGAAAATAGGAACATTTTTAAATAAAATTATATTCGAAAGTCTTTCGTTTCCGAAATACAGGGTGTTAAAGTTAAAAAATGCATTTTTTATCATATTTTTCTAACCACTCAAGATATGTCCATAAAATTTAACCTTTATATTATATTTTCTGCTGTGAAAGTTTTTTAGCAGTGGCGTTCGAACAAGATTTGTAATAATTTTTTTAAGAGAGACATAGTACGCCATTGCTTTTACCTCAAATAAATATTATTTTTAAAATATCCATTTACTTTAGAGTTAATCTGTTCTTTTGATATTTTTACTACGACCAACGGTATTCATTAAAAAAATAAAAGCCATTTGACGCATTGCAAAATGGCTAACATCTGATATGATGTTTGTATGAAAAATTTGTTCTCGTCTAATTTGTATTGTAAAAAGGTCACAACACTTACATTACAACAATTCGACACCTAATAAAAAATAATAAGTAGTTATAATGTATAATAACAGACAGAAACAGAATTTAACATACAAAGCACCATATCAACAGAGGAATCACGACACTCGACTACTCATCTCGATGGATTGCACAATATTAGTATCTGCGCGAAACAAAATATTACTTTTCTATGGGCAAAAAATGTTTTTGTGCGCCTGGATACCACTTATTCCCGAGGTTTGACGCGCAGGTGCCAAAGAGCTATCCGCATTATCGGAAAGAATTTGTCGACGCCGTCTATGCTTCCGTTCGAGTGCGGTAGCTAATAACCAACGGTCAGTCCGCGGATGGGGCACTGGCGTGCTGGTGTGCATATTCTTCCGCATTCGAATTGTTTACTAAAGTTGCCGATGGTAAACCGATTTTCAGCTAATCCATGGAGATGCAAAATCAAACAAACCAAATCAAAAAATTAATACGTTAGTATTTAGGCTCTTAGCTTTTGTAGATTGTCCAAAGATACAAAAACCGCTTGATTCAAATCAAATCAAAGTCACTTTTTCGTGTTAACCGTATTCATCGGAGTGGTTCAAACCGCAGTTGAAATCACAATATAAATATGAGAGTTAGATAGAGATAGGTAATCAAATGTTTTTAAAATGTTTTGAACCGTATTAACACGAAAAAACGCCTCAAGTGTCGTAATCCCCTGCAGATTTTACCCAATTTGTCATGCATTAAAATGGCTTAAACTTTTTAAACGGCTAAAGTCCTACGAATCTAAATTAAAAAAAGATAAAAAAACAAATATTGTTCGTTGTACTAAAAAATAACAAGAGTCCACAATTTACTCTAAATCAAATAACTATTTTAAAAATAAAATTTAATTAATGAAAGAGCAGTGGCGTACTATTTTTCTCTAAAAAAATAATAAAAAATCTTGTTCAAACGCCACTGGTATTTTTTTATTTTTACTGCAAAAAGGTAATTTAAAGGTTAAAAGTAGTGTACCAAATTTTGTGGACATATTTGGGGTGATAGGAAAGTTATGATAAAACAGGCATTTTTTTCTTTAAAACGTTGACACCCTGTATTTCGGAAAAGAAGTATTTTAAAACATAATTTAACTCAAAAAAATTTCTATTTTCTTGCATTTTATGGCATATATTAACTTAAAAATGTCCCTGTATAAAACTGAACATTTAAGGAGGTGATTCCTCATTGAAAAATATGAAAAAAAGTTCCTATAAACATGGGTCCGAAAATGCATACTTTCCAAGATACAGGGTGTTAAACTTTAAATAAAATAGGTTTTTGTAATTATCTTGAATACCCTGTAACCGATTTTCTTGAAATTTTTCAGTGTTATTTCTAGTAATAAGGGCCAAAGTTAGCATAATTAAATTAAAATTATTAAGTCCAGTGGCGTCTCACGGGACATCTTATCGAAAATAATTGTAAAAAAATGTACGCCACTGACTTTTTGTAACTTTTATTTTTTTTTAGAATAAGCAACTGAAAATACAACTTTTTAATCTCTTGAAATTTTTTGTATCTTGCTTCGTTTTCGAGAAAAAAATAAAAACCACTTTATTGCATGTTTCTTGGGACGGAATTTTTGAATTTTGACGATTTACTGAGCAAAAACAGTTAAAGATAGAGCAAAATTAATTTTACTTTCCTATCTTAACTTTTTAAGGACTATCTAATGACATTAAAAAGTGAAGGTCAACTGAAGATTAAAGAAGGTGAATGTTGAACCTAAATGTTGGACACCCTGTATCTTAGAAACTATGCATTTTCGGACCTATGTTTATAGGAACTTTTTTCATATTTTTCAATGAGGAATCACCTCCTTAAATGTTTTACACTTATTTAGTTACACCCTGTATTAACTTAAAAATAACCTTGTATAAAACTGAACATTTAAGAATTTAATTTGTGGAAGAATATTTGTAAAATTTTATATGCTGTGTTATTTTGTTTCTAAATATTTAATTTTAAAAATTTCGACCACGATTAAGCGAAAAAGGTTAATTTTAAGTTAAATAGCCAGTGCTGGATTTACCAGCAGGCTAAGTAGGCTGGAGCCTAGGCGTACAAATTTTTAAGGGTGGCAGATTTACTTCAAAAATTATTTATTTCGATTAGAAAACAAAAATACGAAATGATTTACTACAACTAAGGTTTTAGTTTAGCAAACATGGTTCTCTAGGTGAAGACCTTTTTTTGCTTCTGTAATTTTTGTTTATGTTCATATGGGATTGTGGAGTAAGGTATTAAAAATTAGGGGCGGCAAAAGTTAATAGCCTACGGGCGGCAAATATATAAATCCGCCACTGTAAGTAGCAATAAAAAATAAAATTAAGCTCTTCGGCGGGGTAAAAATTTACAAAATTATATGTATTTAGAGTCATTACTCGTGTTTTTCAAATGGAATGAGGTTGAATCTTTAGCATATCCTAAAAGGGAATTTTATTTTAAACAACTTTGTAAAGCGGCATTTTGGAAAAGATTTTTCTCAAAAAGCATTAAATAATTGGTTCAAAACCATCCATTCCCCTAAATCAAAATTATCGATTTATAGCAACATAATAATTAATTAGGGGGCAACGATCGTTGATGACAACCCTATATAATATGTGATAAGCTCAAAGCCAGCATGTTCATTCTTCAAATGCAATTTCATTTGTTGCTTTAAATACATGCGAAAATAAAATTTTAATTACCTAGAATTAAATAATAATAAGCCCAAAATGTTAACCACAATAAATAATTTTAGAGGCGTATTTTAAAACCATATAACTACAATTATTAATTTTGTTCAAAATTTAAATTTAACTAAATATTGTTTGTTTGTTAAACCTTAAAAGTAAAGGTTAATTATTTAATTTATTTTACCTGGTAAACTTAATTCAATATAATACAGGGTGATACGGAAATAAAGTTTGTAACTTTAAGATGTAATTCGTTACATTGTTGTAAGAAAAAAGTTCATATTATGTTATGTCCGAAAATAAATAGTTTTCTAAAAAATTGAGTCGTACATAAATAATATTTTTTTAACATTTGGCAACGTTGCAAACCAATAGAAATAAGAGCGCACGGGGACAGCAACTGATTCATCAATTCCCATACATAACTTTCTTAAAAATTTAAATTTTTGGTCCATTTGTCTTATTGTAAAGTTCATCCGTGGACATACTGAATAGGGTCCGCGCATTTAGTAAAGAGGTCACCGACGTCATCATTTTCTGAGCAAAATCTCCTCTTATTCCCTCATCCCGTATTATAGTTATTTATTAGATAAGTGAGTTATATTACATATAAGTCACGCAAGAAAAGTTTAACTCTCGAGCCCGAAGGGCGAGAGAGGTAATTTTCTTAAGTGACTTATATGTAATAACTCACGTGTCTAATACAAAATTTTATCCAACACTTTCGTATAAATCGTTTTTAATATCGAAAATAATTTGAAAACGTCATCCATTATTTGTTACTTGTCATTGTCAACACCAGCAACAAAATTTTGTATTGTCTATAATTCACTAGTGAGCTAAAGGGTACTTTAGCTCACTAGTGACTTATAGTACACTTTATATCCTCAAAATCTGATCAATTATGTAGATATTATATGTAAGTGTTGGATAAAAAATAATGTTTATTTATTTATTTATTTAAATCAAATCTTTAAAATGCCTACTTCCTAGGTAACGATACGAAGCCCTCGAAACCGCGATTGAAAGAGAGTTACAGAAGATTTCGCGTAGATAATGATGACGTCGGTGGCCTCTTTACTAAACGCGCGGACTTTACCAGTGATGTCGAACCAAAGGCACGCGTGCCCAAGTTGGGACGCGAGTAAAAAATTTGGGCACTCGAGTATATTCTTTTATTTTTTCTGTAATATGAGTGGAAGTAAAAGGAAAATAACAAGTAAGTGGTGAATTTTTTTTTGTTCTTCAAAATTTAGACTACCTGAAAATTGAACGACACGGTATCTTTTGTTTAGCAAGTTAAAAATTAGTTGTGACCTATTTTTATGCTCTTCAAAATTTATTTCCCAAAAAAAAGTATTTGTGGCACGCCAACGACATCATTTTACCATCACTGCTATATGCCATTTATAACACTCTAAATTAGAAGAGGTGAGGTGTCAAAAAGTAGCAAAAGCTATATCACTGTACTAAAAATGTAATTTTTTGCTTATATTATTAGAAAAATTTAATAACAGTATTTCATGTTTGATGTAATATCACATATCAATAATAAAAATCTACAAATATTTTTTTATACTACATTTGTTAGTCAGTTTTAATTTTGTCCCGTCCAATTGTGACTAAAAAAACAACGTTTCACCGTGTTACTTTTCATTAAATATTTTTTTCGGTGTAAATTTTCTTGAACTTTGTGTGTTCATTTGAAAGCTTTCCACTCAAGTTATCTTCGAAACGAGACAGATTTGAGAAAATCTCCGAAACACGTCAAGATTGAGGGGAACGTTTTACAAAAATTGGACGGCGCCTCTTAACCCCTTCACCAGGCCACCACCCCAAAATTCTTAAATGAGAAGGCGGGTCGAGTGACATCATTTTAAAGCTCTTGACGAGTACTTTATAACCCTAGAATATGAAGTCAATATCTTCACCTATTACAAAATGGCGGTACTTTAAAATTACCTAAATACCTAATTTGGATGGTCATATTTCCGAAACTAATAAAGTTAGATGTACTTAATGTGGTATTTTCTTAAAGCTCATTTAAAGATCTTTTAATGGTAAAATAATATGCAGGGTTCTTAATTAAAAAAATATGTACTTTTTCTTCTACCCTGTATATTACTACCAGTATCACCATTAAAAAGACCTTTAAAAGAGCTTTAAGAAAACACCATATTAGGTACATCTAACTTTATAACTTTCGGAAATATGGCCATCCAAATCAGGTATTTAGGTAATTTTTAAAGTACCGCCATTTTGTAATAGGTAAAGATATTGACTTCATATTCTAGGGTTATAAAGTACTCGTCAGGAGCTTTAAAATGATGTATCACTCGACCCGCCTTCTCATTTAAGAATTTTGGGGTGGTAGCCCTGGTGGTTAAGGGGTTAAAGGGGCGCCGTCCAATTGTTTGTAAGAAACGTTCCCTCTCAAAAATATCTTGACGTGTTTCGGGGATTTTCTCAAATCTGTCTCGTTTCGAAGATAACTTGAGTGGAAAGTTTTTAAATGAACACCCTGTATGTTTTTATAATGGTAACTATTACCTAAACATTACATGAATTTGATTATAAAATTACCATACTCAATTTTACACCATTTTTTGATAAGTTGTTAAAATACATATGCAATGTATTAATACATATCCCATTAATCCACGCAAATAATGTTACAGTGTAGGTTCGTTTTGAGCATCGATCACCCTTATTAATATTCCTGTTTATGAAAAAGCTTATGGTCCTGAAATAGGTATAAAAGCATTGACATTTAAAGCGTTTTCAAATACGCATATTTTTAAGGATAAATCTGACATAGCCCTGGGGAAAAGAAAAACATTTTACCTTAAATTAAATGTGTAAAAGGGCAAAATGGCAAAGTCTTTTGTATCTTCAAATTTTTCTTTATGGCTGCTTATAAAAGTTGCAAAATGCCGACACGACATTTTCTCCCTTCATTCTTAATTTCACACTCCCTTATCTCTTACAAGCCATCACGCAAACCAAACATATATATGTATATACATGATACAGAGCAGACATGTGTACAGTGGCGTGCACATAGTCCAAGAATATATTTTAGAGATTTTGTGAAAATTTTCTCTTTTACAGTAGATAGAATATAATGAAAAATGGTTATTTACATTACGAGGAAAGAAAGTGTCACTTTTTTCCCGGGGATGGTTTGATGCCCGACCCGAAGAAAGGAAAAGGGAATGTATATTTGTTTCTTCTACCCTTTGCGATATTTTTTAAAAATTCATAACTATTTGACTGCAGTATCAAGAAAAAAAAATCTAATAAAATTCGCGGGTCCCTGAATCTGGTAATAATTAAACACAGTTAAAATCTGACATTTTAAATCGTCAAAAATTATAGAAGCTAGCGGTCCCAACCTCCCATCTACGCTAGCGGTTCTTTTTCGTAAAATGTGACATAAGTTCGAATGATTGATCGAAAAAAATATCATTTTAAAGCAAAACGGAATTTAAAGACAGCGATAATATCCCTCACAATCTTTTGGAAACAAAATAAATTAAATCTTTTGCCAAGTCTCGCGAATGATATGAATCAGAATATGAGGTCTAAGCGGTGGATGGAAGAAAACCATGTCAAAAGAATTACCGTTTTTTAGTTTTCGAAGAAAGAAAGGGCTCTAAAGGCATCTACGCACTGGAGCAAAACAGTATGTTACGTTCATGCCTGAATATTAGGGAAAATGCCATCAAGTTTTCTAAACTTATAGCTTTCCTGAAGAAAGAAGCCTCTGGACTTAAGTCAAAGAAAGCTTGCACGTTTACAAGGGACGATATTAAAAAATTTGTTAGTCAGGATTCTGATCAGTATAACGTAAGTATGAAAATAAGAAAAATGATTGTCTTAAAAAAATAAATGGTTTTATCTTTTTCGTGTAAATATGTGTAAGGGGGAAATTAAATAACATTGAATAAAATTTTTCCCCTACGTTGTTTATTTTTCAGGTGACGTTAATTTTTGTTAATTATGGCGTATGTGGCGACGAGATGGTGCATATGATTATTGATGATATAAAAATATGGGTAACATCCTCATAGTTAACATTCCTGATTCCAAGACAAAGGATAAAAGAATCTTTACCATTACTGACGAAAGTAGATATAGAAGAAGTGCCGGTATGGATATTTACAGAAAATGTCTCACAGATCTCCTCTTTAGTCAATAAAACAAATATGCAATTATCAACAAAACATACACATTACCATAATATAACAAATTAAATTTGTTTTAAATCATTAAAAGTATGTATTACAATTTGGTTCACTTTAATTTTTTACTTTAAACTTCACTAGCCATGGTATTTTCTAATTTTGTTTATCTTTTTGACAATCCACGAAGGCATATCTCTGAATACCAGAGTACCGTAGTTGTCGGGTTATTAGATGTTTGACCCATCGTTCCCCCTGTTCCGTCAACGTTGTCCAAGCACTGAAACATGTTAAACATTTATGCATTTTACAGCACCTTTTAGACAACGCGGTAGTGCCACCACGGACGTTATTTTTAAATAACTACTATCTAAATATGTCTCCCCTCTGGGAATAGAACCGGCGACCTCTGGCTTCGAAGATCAAAGCTCTGTCCACTGCGCCACGGGGAGACAAATTAGGATGTTAGCTGTTTTGACAGAGGGCACTCGACAAATGTGTTTTTTAAAAGCTTGGTTAATTCTGGTTAGTTCTGGTTAGTTCTGGTTAGTAATTACTATGCCGTACAGTTTATATTAACATTTTTTTTTGGTACGTCATGCTTTATGCTTATTTTTCCCCTAATGATTAACACCCTAATTGGTGGTTTTCTTTTAAGAGTGATATTTTAAATAAACTTTTTTGCCCAATAAAATTTCAAATTAACAAGCTGAGTGCAATATACAATATCTTCCACGCCCCTGTCTAATATTCATTCTAAATTCGTTGCCGAAATTAGAGGCAACTCCCTGATGGCAATACCAACATCTGACTGACTTAAATTTTATCTTCTCGTCTGTTCGGCTAATTTATTGCACCGTGGGTGATGGTCCTTACTCACCCTCTTGCGCTTCCCCATGCACTTATGAAGGCGCTGACTAATATTTTGATATTGCAGATAAGTGATGATAAAAGTCATATATGGAAATACAGATTTCCGAAGGGTGGGATTTATGTCGGAAAGATTTTTTGCATATGGTTATTTATTTGAATGTGGTGCTTTGAAGGGAAATTTTGCTGCGATAAAAAGTGAAAGTAAAAAAACTTTTTACTTATTGTATTCTATTGTAGATAAACAGATTTACCAGAAAAGGGCGAGATTATAACCATTTAACAGTGAATTTTAAAAAATTCTATTATTTGATAAACTTTACAATAAAGAATCATGGGAAAAGAAAATGGATTCTAATAAAAGATAACTTCAAAAAAACACCAATTTTAGGTTTAAAACCAAATATTTTTATTTTTAAAAATAGTAAAAATAAAATAGGTACATTGCATGTGGTAGACAATGATTCTTCATGAACAATACTCCAAAAATGTCTTTAATTTTTTTCATTACTATTTACACAACGTTTTGAGCAGTCCTATCTCTGTCCGTATTCAAGTATAAACTGATTTCAAGTTTACACTTAAAAATGGACTGAGATATGACTGCCCGAGACGTTGTGTGAATAGTTAAAATGAAATACAATGGAAATCTGAAATTCTTGCAGTATCATTAAAAAAATTTAAAAGTATTCATGTATTATACAGAGTGTTACAAGAAAACAAATGGACCAGAAATTTAAATGTTTAAGGAAGTCATGTATGGCAACTGCTTTTTCTTCTTAAAAAACAAGATTCACGTTGAGAAATTTGTTTTGTTTTGTACAGGGCTCCAAAAACTAGAAAAATGTAAAAACTGACCAAGACAAAACTCCCTTAATTTTTACTAATTTAGCAAAATGTCAAATAAAAACGGTTTTTAGAATTAAATGAGGATTTGATATGTGAAATTACACATAACAATAAAAAACATTTTTTGGTATCATATTTTCTTAAATCATGTTTTTTACACCTTTTTTACATGATTTACCTGGTTAAATATTTTTGGATTTAGGTTGCATGGTCCAAAACTACTTATTACAAAATTTTACTCCAATAGGTATTATACAGGGTGAGGTATATCTAAAAATATGAAAAATACCCAGGAGATAACTACAATACAATAAAATTGTATAAGGAGATATTGTAAAGAATAGAATTGTAGGTCAAAATTTTGAGTTAAGTCATGAGAGTAAAAGAAATTAATTGTCAATTACTTCTCAAAAGTCACGTTTTGGTAAAAATCTAAAAAATCTTCAAATATCACAAAGAAAATGTTTTTTTCGTTTTTAGAACCCCGAATTAGCCTATTTAGACCGTTAAAACGCCCGATTTTCATAAAAAAAAATTGATGAACAAGAAATTTGCAGCACGTACTCCCCTTTGAAACTTCTCAAAAGTCACGTTTTGGTAAAAATCTAAAAATCTTCAAATATCGCAAAGATAATGTTTTTTTCGTTTTTTACAACCCCAAATTAGCCTATTTAGACCGTTAAAACGCCCGATTTTCATAAAAAATTTGATGAACAAGAAATTTGCACCACGTACTCCCCCTTTGAAACTTCTCAAAAGTCACGTTTTGGTAAAAATCTAAAAAATCTTTAAGTATCGCAAAGATAATGTTTTTTTCGTTATTTACAACCCCGAATTAGCCTATTTAGACCGTTAAAACACCCGATTTTCATTAAAAAAATTAATGAACAAAAAATTTGACGCATTACACTTAAAACAATTAACTAAATGTAGCAAAATTTAAAAGAAAATTTATTAATCTTAAATAGGCTTTTAAAGTTCGCTGCCTTAAGCGAAGTATTTAAAAAATTGTTAATGCATAATTTACTTATAAAATTTTGAATTATTTTAAAAATAAAGGTACTTTAATCCTGGTCATTTTTGATAGTTTTAGTTATAAATTGCCCTGTATATTACCAATGAAAGTAAAATTTTGTATTTATTAGTTTTGAATCATGCGTTTAGTTTCCTCAAAATGACATTTAAAAATGTCAAATTTTTTGGTCTATTTGTCCTTTTGTAACAATTATCTCGGGACACACTGTAGATGGTAAGATTTATATCTTACCGTAGGACAATGACATTTGTGACACCCTTCAAAGACTCCTTATTTTAGTGTTATTTATCATGGGCCCGGCACAGCTTTTTAATAAGTTCCTGTGAGGCTGGGGAAATGCGTCAGGGGAGAGGGTCCTACTAAATAAAAAGAAAAGTGGAAGTCTCTTTCTTAAAAGGTTTTTAACACTTTATCCTAAAGTCTTTTTTATTACTGGCCAGAGACAAGAATGAGACGAGCAACTAAATGTAAATAAATTGTCCGAGAGAGAGATAGCTGCTGGGCCTTCCTTGTCTGTCTTCAAGGAAGGTAAACGCAGATGGCGCGTGACGACTTTATCGTTTGCCCTCCAAATTCAAATTATATAGCTGTGCTATTTTTGCCCTTAATGTTACGTACTTGTTTTTATTTCCTATTAATATAAAATATTAGGGTTTAGTTCAATAATTACATACATCTAATTAAAAATGTCATTTATTTGGTTTTTATAAAGATTTTTCTTACAGATAACCATGTCAATATTACCCTAAATTATCTGTTGAAAAGCACAAATTTAATATATACACTGTCATCACTAATAAAAGTCAATATTCAAAGTCCAATTAAAGGTAAAAAACCACGAAACACACAATAAATCACAGAAAATGTAAACAAACTGTGTAAACAAATAGGCCATTGAAAAATATCAAACACAAATATGGAATAACATTTCGGCGAGACTGCCTGCGGCAACGTTGTCAAGTTAAAAATATTCGATTCATGGTATATTTTCTTTCTCTTAATTAGATGCGAGCCAAAAAGGACATTAAAGTTTACATGCAGAAATTGTAAACAACTTGGCAACCAGGGCAAAGCGATGATTGCTCCATCTACGATAGCCTGCCATGATGAAAGACAAAGACATATTTATTGGAACTTGCGTTAAACCAGAAAGAGATAAATACAATGGACACATTGTTAGGACCAGTTACTTGTCTCATTGTTGTCTCTGTACTGGCCCCGGAACTAATACGGTTGACAAAAATAAAATATGGAAAAGTTTCTTTTTACTCTATTAAATCGGTAAGTATTATGATTGTCCAAATTAAGCTAGATTTTCTTTAATAATAAATCAATTAATTTTATAAGAAATATTTTCTTAATTAAAAATTATTCTTAAATTAAATTTGAGCTAATAAGGCAAAGGTAAGGTTCTGTTTTAATATCTTTTTTCAAATTCCAAGATTATTTTATTAAAGTCTAGAGTGAAAAGCTTTTAAAATTCAAAGAAAATTTCTTTGCCCAAAATGTTTACCACTGTAATTTGGATTCCTTTGGAGGGTGGTGTTTTAGATTAAACAAAAAGCATAATAAATTAATTTTTAATTTTTCTCATTTTCGTTTTCTTCCTTTTTTTATAAGGAAAGGTAAATAATTTTTCTGCTAACGTCTTTATGCAATATCTGTGATCTTTCTTTTTGAGTCAAAATGTAAAATTAATATTCTAAACCTTTGTTATATTTTATTAAACTACATCAAAAGAATGGTGTTTCCGTGTAAAAAATTGTCTCTATTTAAATTTGTTATATCATCAGTAAGATTTGCCACGAGACGAGACGAGACAGGATAAGTACCAAATAGTATAAATCATAGATAACATAAATTTAGATGTGCAGTAGTAACTAAAAGCATTTTTCGGATCTTTACACAGTGCGCATTGCCCATTCATTATTTGCTACCTTTTTAACACACTTCCTCTTTCGTCTGGGTGATATAACAATCTGGCGCCGCGCCGCCAACAACACACACTGTTTTTTGTTTTGGAACACTTATTTTGTGACTTAATTTTATATTTATATTTCTGGTATACAGGGTGTTCCAAAATTCATGCATCAAATTTCAATGGCATATTTCACAATAAAAATAAACCTTAGTTTCCTATATAAACATAAGTCCGAAAACGCTTTTTAAAAGATACTGGGTGCTAAAATTCTAAAAATTTTTTTATCATAACTTTTAAACCGCTCTAGATAATTATTTCGTATTTGGTACATTGCTTAACAGCAGCACAAAGACACTTCTTTTCTATGCTTAACGCTAAGCACTGTTTTTGTTTGACAAGAATTTGTTTTATGTCGAAAAGTTTTGTTTGTTCTGATTTCCATAAAAGTTTTTATTTTTAAATTTTTGCTTTAATATAACCTTTATTTTAATGTATGTTTGTTACCCAGACATACATACTTAGTAACCAATTTTTTTTCTGAATATAATGTAAATTTTATTAGTAAGTAGTAATTTTATTACGAAAAACCAATTTTTATTACTCTAAAAGGTTTCAAAACACATTCGGTTGGTAAAAATAGGGTTTTTGATATGGTACAGGTTTATTTTTAAGTGGGTTCTTTTAACAGTGTATACAAACACAGTACATACGTTAAAATTCTAATAAAAAAAATCAAGTTTTTATCATCATTTATAAACCGTTTTAGATATTTAATTGGTATTTGGTACATTTGCTTAACAGCAGCAAAAAACATTTCTTTGTATGTAAAAATTTTTTAGAAATTACCAGTGACGTCCGTATCAGATTTTTATGGACTGTTTTTTAAAGGAAAAAATGATACATCACTGCCCTTTCCTAATATAAAAATTATTTTTTAAATCTCCATTAAATTGGAAACAAATTTTATTTTCTGACTTTTACCCAAACGATGCATAGTTTTTAAGCAAAAAATAAAAACCACTTTGGTGCATGACGAATTGTCAAAAATAATGACAAAAATGGTAAACATTTAAAACCTTAAGTTTTCAATTATTTTTGTGAAGCTTTAATTAACAAATGTATCATGCATCAAAGTGGTTTTAATTTGATTCTTTAAAAACTATGCATCATTTTAAAAAAGTGAAGATATTAAATTTGTTCCAAATTCAATGGGCATTTTGAAAATAATTTTTATTTTAGGAAAAAGCAGTGGCGCACTAATTTTTTGTGAGAAATGCTCCATACAAACATGATACGGACGTAGGGTTGCCAACTTTTTTGACAAAAAAAACGTATACAATCGTTTGAAAATGAAAAAATAAAGTATTTAAAAGAAAATAAAGTATTTTTCAAGTTTTTTGTTTTTATAGTATTAAAAACGTATTTTTGTGTGCTTTTAGCACTTGCTAACAATATTTTGCTATTTTTAAATATTTTAAAGCTGGTTTGACAATCATCATTTAAATTTAAATTATTAAACAGTTTGTTTTTAATTAAATTTATTGACGCACTATTTTCTTTTCTCGCCACTTCAGACTAATTATTGAAAAAGCTAAAGTGACGAAAACGGAGAGTATACGTAAAAATATTTTTTTATATTTGGTAAGCTATCAGATTAAGTATAGTATATTGCCATTTGTAGTAGGCTTTACTACGGATTCTTATATTAAATAATTCTGAATTTTTTAATTATAAACAAAAATACCGGACAATTTTCAATTACGTCGATAGTGACATCTATGACATGTCATCTGTCACTGTCACATTAACATCTAACATGACATCTTACATTTCGTTCAGTAATTATAAGTCGTTTTTATAATCTGTTTTAACTTTAAAATACCAATAAATAATAAGTAGGTACCTAACTTATCCATAATTTAACGCATCCACATTAAAGGTTGAAAATAAAGTATTTTTACATACTTTATTTGTATGCAAAAATATAAAGTATAATTACCAAAAATAAAGTAAGATACGTTATTATAAAGTATGGTTGGCAACCCTATACGGACGTCACTGGTATTTACTATTACACTTTTTTTAAATATTTTACACAAATAGATATATCTTTTGATGCTGTTAAGCAACGTACCAGATACTCAATTAAATATCTAAAGCAGTTGATAAACAAAAAACATTTTTTTGTTTAGAATTTTAGCCCCTGTATCTTTAGAAGGAAGTTATTCTAGACGTATGTTTATATAGGAAACTGGGGTTTATTTCTATTTTAGAATAAGCCATTAAAATTTAATGCATGCATTTCGAAACACCCTGTATGGCAAATTTAATATAATAATACATATATTGGAATGGTTTCAAAAATCTGCTTGTAACGGTTTAAACGCCACAATTAAAAAAACTTTTTTTTTGTATAGGGACACCCTTTTAACCATTCTTATTTTATATATATTTTTTTATTTTCAGATTTTTTCCAGACTTACAGACAATTACCTTCTGAGCTGAATTTCAAATTTCACCTTCTAGGTAATCCGGAAGTGGATTAGGTTTTTGATCTATATATCAGTCAGTCAGTGGAAAATTGACGACTTTGGACCTTCGTATCTTTATAACTAAATAAGTTAGCTTCATAAAATTTAGGCTTCTAGTTGTCCTTGTGAATATAACTAGACACAGTTTTATGTGTTGATGTTAAATAGGTTTTTAGTCATGGACGGGTCAAAAGTGGCACCAAGTTGTGCGTGTATTATTACACTCGGAGCGCTTAAACTTGACTTGACACGCTTCTGTGTGTCTAGATACTGGCTTACCGTCCCTCACCGTCCCTCATCTTATTAACATGCTCCAAAAAGAAAAAGCCAAAGATCATTAATAAATTCTGCGCGTTAGTTCGTTTGGCGCACGCGCATCTATCATCGGATACGACGAGTTATGACTGGTGCTGAACTGCAGAAACCCGTTTTTTAGACCATGTATCTTAAATTTTATTTTATGCAAAAATGACGCTGCAGGCTAAAACAAAACCATTAGTTAGTAGTTAAAGTATCTTTAGTACACTAAAATAATATTTTTTAAAGATTTAAAAATACAGGGTGTTTCAATTGTCAATTTGACATTAAAAATAAGAGAAAGTTGATATAAGGTTGTCCTTATAGATATTTATAAATTTTAAATTATTGACAATTTAATACTTATCGCTATTTTTAAATTGTGTGTTAATTAGTTTTTGGCAGCGACAAAAGAAAACAAAACTTTTAAAGAAATATCACAACTTTGTTGGTTTTCGTCGGTCCTATAAACTATAAAAAAATAAACATTATAACAGTGTCACTATATTAAAGAACGTAACTTAAAATTGTTTATAAAATATATGTTTTATCTCATGTTATTTAAAGAATTATTTTTATTTATAATTTTTTACAAATATTCCTTAAAATCTGGTAAAATTATTATCTGGTTTAAAATAAATAAATTATCTAATTAATGGTGAAGGAAACTTGTGTATCATTAAAAATCTTTTTAGTCTTATTTACATTTTTACAGAAAAATACCTTTTACCTCTTTTATTTCAAATAATTTAAAACAAACCGACGTATTTATTATACAAACATAATTTCGTTTGTTGTTTTAAGCACACAAGAGGAATGTAAACATTAAAATTATTATTATTTATTATAATGAACATTAAATTTAAACTACACTGAATGATTTAAGGTATGATTTAAAGGCATCCGCTCGTACTATTAGTAATTTTATTCTCAAAATTAAATTTAACTGAATGTTATTTGTAAAGGCTTGAAAGCACAATCGCCCACACATTTTTTTTTTACCCTGCTTTTTTAAGATATATTTTTTAAACTTAGTTACTGTATTCTCTGAAAGCACTGGTTTACTTAAAAATGCATTTACAAATTAATGTCTTTTAAAATTAAAATATTATGGTTCAACACCTGACATTTATTGCATGATATTTATGTCAGACAGAAATTCTGGCTAATGTAAACGGTGAAAAATTTATAAATATAATAAATAATATAATAAAAAAATATTGTTAACATTAGCCAGAATTTCTGCCTGACATAAATATCATGCAATAAATGTCAGATGTAAACCTACCATTAGTCTAAAATCCGAATGGGAAACGACCTTCAACCATCTGTTTTAACCGAATAAAAACTGTTTTACATCAAATATTTTATTTTAACAAAGGTATCGACCTAAGGTTGCCTAAAAAAATATGGTCAGGGCTATATTTTATTTAAAAAAAAATCCTTAAAATTTTTAATATAATGATTTTTGATGCATTGCATTTTAATTTTTACTTTACATGGCAGTACTAACATATCACTTATTTCTGTTTTTTCTAATTTTTTAAATAAAACAATAAGAAACATTACTAAAAAAATTAATAATTTTTTAGTCATTTTGTATTATTTTGAAATACATATATTATTAACTAGCTATGAAATGTATTAAAAAAAGTTGCTATTATAGGTACAGGGTGTCAAAAATTTTAAGGTTATTATTTAAATTTAAATTTAGCCTTGACCATAATTTCCTAGGCAACCTTGTGGCAATACTTTTGTTTAAATACTTTATTTAATTTAAAATAATTTTTATCCCTAAAAGTGTAAGTAAAGGTCACTTCCTATTCTGATCTCGTACTATATTTATCTACTCAAATTCATTTCATAAATCGTGACTTTTTCCACTCTTAATATTATTGTATAGTTTTATATTATGTCATATAAGAAGTATTTTTTAAACATATTAGTACATAATATACAGTGTGTCTACTTAGACCTTAGAATAGCGTTGGGATAACCCATGCACTGAAGCCGCTTGGCTTATTGTGCGCCGTGTCTTTTACGCCTGGGTGATGTCAGCCAGACGGGACCTACAACTTAACGTGGGTTTCGAGCAAAAAATAATTTTTTTGCCAAGCCTCGTAAATAACTGACACAATTTAATATCTTTTTTTAGTAAATTAATAATAAAAGTTTCTCATATAACGCCAACTTACATAGACACATTGTATATTTAAAGTAAAACCAATTAACCGCTTTTATCATAAAAACTACTAGCAAAGTATTTATCATTTTCATAGAACTTATTACATATATATTCTTGTATGGGCGGAGAACATATCAGACCATCCCCATATGACAGATTCAATATCTGTGTTACATTTTAGTATAGATGGGTCCACATTTAAGTCATTTTAAAAGTAATACCGCAAAGTACACAAAACATTATAAAGTAAATAAACTCTTTTGTGAACAATAGTTAAATGCAGCAAAAAATATTCAACCCGACGAGTTTCTAGTTCCACGCCACATGCCACCGATTTTATGGCAGCACAGAGGCGAAATAAGAGGATGTTTTTTAACTACGTGACACGTGTTTTAGCAGTGTTTTTTTCTATTTATCTTAAAAATATGCAATCAGGCTCTGTCAGCGCTATGTGCCTTCCAAAAGGTTTGTTTACTTTATCATTTTTTGTGTACTTGGCGGTATTGCTTTCAGAATGAAATAAATGTGGACCTATCTATATTATTAAAGTTGGTGTAGTAATAATATGGAAATATTACAAGTTCCCACACACACTATTTATTTTCTTTCTCTAATAACACCGGTACACAACAATAAAAATTTGATTAGTACTTTTGACAGTACCAACTTTTTATTATGTTTTTTGATGCCCTGAATTTAAATCCGCAGTCTAATTTGCTCCATCAGGCTTAATTTTGGAGTAAACTGCAAAGAATACTACTTACGGTTTTTGATTTTCAGCGATTTTTCGGGCTTTTTCGTAGTTAACTCAAAACTAAAGCGTGATTAAGCAAAACGAACTCCGGATTTAAATTCAGAGCATCAAAAAAGTTGGTCTGGTAAAAAGTACTGCACCGATACACAAAAAAAAATGTCTTTTTTTTACCCGTTCTGGTAAACAGGGTGTTTCAAAAACTTAGGAAGCTTATTCTCTGTTGATGTAATAACTGATGATACTCTATATAGGTTAGTAATTTTGAATATGCGATAAAAAACTGCTAGCTAAAATCCGCGCGTTTAGTAAAGAGGCCACCGACGTCATCATTATCCACGCGAAATCTTCCGTAACTCTCTTTTAATCGCGGTTTCGAGGGTTTCGTATCGTTACCTAGGAAGTAGGCATTTTAAATATTTGATTTAAAAAAATAAATAACATTTTAAATGAGGGAATAAGAGGAGATTTTGCGCAGAAAATGATGACATCGGTGGCCTCTTTACTAAACGCGCGGACCCTAGCTACTTTTATACATTTAGAGCAACGACGACAAGAAGATTGTTTCATTAACAAAACAACTAATAAAACATTGAGTCAATTTCAAGCCACCTATTACGTATAATTGTCTGCATGAGGTACAATTAAAGTAATTTTGATGTTTCTGCGGATCTTTTGCCAATTACAGTTAAATGTCTTGGTAATTGTCTGAGGTAATGTTGGCTACTGCGGGACTTCGTTTATTTATTCTGTCTTCAGTAATAGGTTGAACAAGTTTTTAAGTTAAAAAAAAAAGGTTATGCCGGTATAGCATTTCAATTATTTAAATACAGTATTAAGGTAATACCTGTATTAATGATGACATTAGCTTTGACGGCATGTGAAACAGGGCCGTATTAACTGTTTAAGGCGCCCTAGGCTAGAATTCCTGGAGCGCCTATTTTCCACCAAAAAAATTTTGAAGAGCAAAAAAAAAAGGTCCTTTCCACCGTAGCGCCTATTTTGAGTGCCAGGCGCCTTACTTTACCACCCAAATAGAATTTGAAGACCAAAAAAAAAAACTCAATCCCCTCCTTTGTGCGCCTATTGCCAAACCTAAACTTTTTAAAAACTTCCCTGTCAAGCGCCCATCACTCCCCTGTCTGGCGCCTATTTTTCATGGTGCCCTAGGCTGTAGCCTAGTCAACCTAATGAATAATACAATAATGTGCAAAAAGTACTTGTAGGACTGACCACAAATACTTAAGGTATATGTACAGGGTGCTTTTTTTGGGTACAGATACAAAAAAACTTAGAAGCGTGTCTCGTTATCTTTTAAAGTGTTTAATTTAATCTCGCAATCAGATCCACGCTAACTTGATTGGATTAGAAGATACAGGGTGATTCTCAAGATTCGTCGATCAAAGTTTTCTAATTATTTATCAAACTTTAAATAAAGGATTAAGAGCTGAAATATTTATAGGTAAATCTTATTCGTTTATTTATTAAACTTATGATGTTTTTAATTTTGTTTATAGATTTTAATTTATTTTACTACATTTTTTAATAATACTGTAATTACTTAAAACATGAAGTAAACTAAAAATGTCTGTGTGTCCTTCTAAAATTTTTAAATGCCTATTAGTAAAAACGTTTGAACATTAATATTATCTTTTTTAAATTATAATGCCTATTGACATAGTTAGTATAAAAAATCGAAACAGTGAATTATCTCAGCAACCGTTAAATATAAATAAATTAAATTTTGTGCGAAGGCGTAACTGAATATAAAGAAATTTTAAATTTTAAATGGAAAAAAATGCAACAATTTTTCAAAATTTTAAATTTAAACCATTTTTGATGGAATTATTTATAAATTGAAAGAAGAAAAGAGGTATATATTATTACAGGAGTAAAAAAATTTAATTGCCATTATACAGGATGTGTCAAAAATTTTAAGGTTTTTTTTAATATAGTTTTGACCTTAATTTTTATGCAACCCTGTAGCTGTACCTGGGTTTATTTAATATAAAATAGCTTTTATCCAGAAAACAAATGAGTGAAGGTCGCGTTTAATTAGGATCTTAAAATAAAAAAAAAAAAATGTTTGTCTGCAAAGTCGGTTTTCTGACGATAGTTGAACGTAACAACGTCATAAGAAAATACTGATAAAATTGTTGCATTTTTCAAAAGAAAATTAAACAATTTACACCACATTCACTTTTCACTGCACTTCTTAAATTTAAAATTCGAAAACATCATTACAATTTTTGTAACTCTAGCTTTTATTTTAATAATAAAAGCACAAATATTGGACAATATATCACTGAACATATATTTAATATTGAAAAAATCATTTATTTCATATTGCCCAGTAAATCCACTTACCCTGTATTAATTTGGGGCCGGTAAATTGCACATTACGGTACCTGGTACCGTAATGTGTTGCCTAACGATGCTGTCATGTATCATTATAAATGTCCACGTGATTGTTGTTATGCCTTGATTAATGTCATTTTTAGATGCCAAAATGAAATTAAATCTTTAGATACTCATATATTAAGGAATTTTATCTCATATTAGGGTATACAGGAATTTCTACTTGTACTTAAAATATAGTTTTTACCAACTTTAGTGAATAAAAATGATTAGATTACTACAAAACAGACTTCTTATTACATTTTTTAAAGTACCTATTTTGTTTAACTAAAGTTGGTAATTTTTATTTTATTTAAACCCATATCTAGCGTTACCTATTTAATACCATTTCGGAACTTCTACATGTGAAATATATTTTTTACTAACTTTAGTAAACGAAAATTATCACATTACTAAAAAATGGACTTATTGGTACATTTTCAAAAATATTCTGTTTTACTAAATTTGGTAATTTCTATTTAATTTGGACCTATCTAGCGTTATCTATTTAATACCTTTTAGTAGCTAAAACTAATATATTATTTTTTTTTATCAATTTGCCAGTGACAAGCGAAGAATAATCATAGTTAACTATGATATGGAGAACAAGGCTGTTACCTACGAAATTTAAGTGAGATAATTTGAAACTAACAACGTGTTCTCTTAAAATTTTATAAATAATATTTAATCATTAATTTTCATAAAGACAGTATGAAATAAAATATCATACGATACACGTCCGTTTGGTTTATTACAGTACTCGTTTATATTCCAGACTCGCATCCTGTGTCGCCTCGTTCGTAAATATCTCGTACTGTGATAAGTCACCTACCGGACTTATAACGTAAAATACTATACCATTATCGCCGCAATTATCGTTGCTATAGACAATTGACACCACATTCACTTTTCACTGCACTTCATACTTGACGAAAACATGTAAATGTACACTCAAGTAGGAGAGAAACAAATGTCTAACGCTGCCAAACGCGGAGGCCGATTGTCCCTCTTCCGCGCTCTCGCTTGCACCTTAAAGTCTCGTTTTCAGATCTACGTCGTGTCGCCAGCGACAATCCCCTTCGCCGTGTCGTTGTAGGGGAACAACATAATTATGCTCTGTCGCTGCGACAAGGATCGTGTCGTTGCGACAAGAAACGTGTCGCTGCAACAGCATAATTGTCGACATTTTTTAAAAAATTTAACTGGAAAGGTTGTCGCTGGCGACAAAAGAGTAGGAGAAGTTTGTCAAAAAATTCTTAACTCCCATTGGTCCCCTCATTGTCGCTGGCGACACGACATAGTTCTGAAAACAAGGCTTAAGCCTTAAATTAAACGCCTCAGAGCAAGGTAACGACGCCGCATGAGTCATGTTTTTGTGTGCGTGCACCCGGCTCCATCGAATTATAAGACGTTGTTTCGTCAAAAACTTTTTGGCTTATTGATAGACTATTCTAAAACATGTAAAGTTCATTAGTTTAATTTACTGAAACTTAAAAAATTTTGCATATAAAATATAAAATTAAATTTAATAAAACTTTTCTAGTTTTGAACTTCGATCCAACCCAAAGAATTATTACTTTACTTCCAAATTTTCAGCAAAACTATTTAAACTAAGGTGTGAAATATATTAGTGGGTTGAACGGCAGTTTTTGACATGTAATTTGTAGTTACGCCGAACTTTCCGTACGTGGAAAGTTCTTACTGGAATGTGTGGCTTAGGCTTTTTCTTTACTGCAAGTTAAATGAAAGGAAAAAAACACGGCCTAAATATAGTTATTCTAAAAGTGTGTTTTTGCAAGCATGGTCCTTAAAATAAATTTTATAAAAAAAAACTTTAAATGGTTTTATTGCATTAAATAGCTAAAAATAATTCGGTCCCTAGCTACCAGATCGCACCAATGTTCTTGTCAATCTAGGTTATTGATAAGACAAATAATAAAATCATTGGGCACCTAAAATTTTTATTATAATATTTACTCTGGATATTGTACGCCCAACGGTCTTATCATTTGTCTGATCAGTACCCCAGATTGAAGAGAATATTAGTGCGATCTGGTAGATGGGACTTACCAAATTATTTTTTAGTTTTGAGTGTGTCAAGTATTTAGTTTTGTTGTTTTATTGAGTTTATATATTGCCTCCCCATAACTAACCACACTTACCAATGATTTTATATTGAGGTAGTTTTAAAAAATTTATAATCCGCCATTTTGTATCGGCGGCCATCTGGTATTATAATCATAAAACATGCATTTTATTTTATTGTCATCAAGATTAACAGAATATACCAAATTTCAGATAAATGTGTCGTCAGGAAGGGGGGCAAATTTGAGAACTATATTTGGCCCAAATAAATAAATAAGCAGATCAAGTTAGCTGGGACTTACCAAATTATTTTTAGTTTTGAGTGCGTCAAGAATTTAATTTTGTTGTTAGTTAATACTCCTTATTTTATTGAGTTTATATAATGCCTCACTATAACTAACCAGAACTTACCAATGATTTTATATTAAGGTAGTTTTGAAAAATTTGTAATCCGCCATTTTGTATCGGCGGCCATCTTGGATTTAAAATCATAAAACATGCATTATATTTTATTGTCATCAAGATTAAGAGTGTATACCAAATTTCAGATAAATGTGTCGTCAGGTTCAATTGGGCATTGAAACCTATATTCCACACACCATCAAGAACCCCAAACAATCCAACAACAAATCCTGATTTTCCAAATCTTGTGATAAAGCTAGAATTTTAAAAGTTCATGCTCACAAAAAGTTTCTACAGGATCTTAGTCCAGAAAATCGACAGGCCAGCATTGAAGCAAGAAACTACTACAATCAAACAATTTCTGAAGCCAAAGACTCCTTCGACAATCGTGTTAAAAACAAAGTTCTTTCTTGCTCAAATGGCAGCAAATCTTTCTGGTCCTTTGCGAAAAACATAAGTAGGAATTTTTGTACCAGTTCTTTTCCGCCACTAGCTTTAGAAGATGAAATTGTTTCTACCGCTAAAGGAAAGGCAGAATTATTTGCTTAACAATTTGCTGCCAATTCAACCATTGACCCTCCCGTAAATCATCCAATTCCAGCGGTTACCCCAGTTCCTCATAAAATGCCCGATATTATTTTTAAGGTAAAACACATTAAGCGTATCCTTTCTTCCCTTAACACCAAGAAATCGTCTGGGCTGGATGGCATACCAGCAATCGTTTTAAAAAAATGTGCTCCAGAACTTGCACCAATCTTAACTCAGCTCTTTCGAATTTCTTACAACACAGGTATCTTTCCGGAAAGCTGAAAAGCTGCACGTGTTCAACCTATTCCCAAGAAAGGATCTAAATCTCTTCCATCTAACTATAGACCAATTTCAATCCTCTCAGTTCTTTGAAAAGTAATGGAAAAACTAATTAATTCACAAATTCTTAAGTACTTAGAAAAACACAAAATTTTGCATGACAGGCAGTATGGATTTCGCCACAAAGATCTACAGCAGATTTTCTTTCCTTCGTATCACACTGCTGGAATAAGTCTCTTGAGTTTCTAGGTGAGTCCCAGATCGTTGCTCTTGATATATCCAAAGCTTTTGACCAGGTCTGGCATGCCGCACTTCTTAATAAACTTCCCTCCTATGGTCTTTCAACTAAACTCTGTACTTGGCTCTCTAGTTATCTATCTGATCGTCGTATATCAGTTATTGTGGACGGCCATTCTTCAAGCTTTCACCAAGTAAATGCTGGAGTCCCTCAGGGCTCAGTTCTGGCACCAACATTGTTTCTTCTTCACATCAACGACCTTCTATCGTCCACAACTAATTCCATTCAAGTTTCGCCGACGATAGTACCCTTCACTCCAGTTTTCAGGTTCCTAAACCCATTACTAAACCTGACTTGGAAAACAAACGCAGAGCGATGCAGATATCTCTTTCGCAGGATCTTAATTTAATATTGGATTGGGGCGCTAAAAATCTCGTCCATTTTAATGCATCAAAAACACAATCATGTTCCTTGTCGCGAAAAGAGTCATCAAATACTCATCCTCTACTTATGAGCGGCCAAGTTTTACAGAGCAAAGACACCTTTAATCTTGTGGGCGTCACATTTGAAAGTAACCTTAACTGGCATAAACACATTGTATCTATAGCCACGGCAGCTTCAAAAATGCTTGGATTTCTCTTTCGAGCCAAAAAGTATTTTTCTCCTTCTAATTTATACACTTTATATGTGTCCCAAATCCGACCTCCCTTGGAATATTGTTCTCATATCTGGGGCATGGCGTCCCCCACAACCCTAAGCATTCTTGATTCTATTCAAAGAAGAGCTATTCGTCTCATTAATGATCCTTCACTTACAGAAAGGCTTCCCTCTCTTGCACATCGTCGGGCTGTGGGGGATTTATCGCTTTTTATAGGTACTTCCATGGCTTCTGCTCTGAAGAATTGTCCAGTATTGTTCCTCCACTTACGGTTCCCAACAGAGAAACCCGTGGTTCCGCGCGTATGCATCCCTATACGGTCCAACTGGACAGGCCCCGAACTTCGCACTTTGTTCGTTCTTTTATCCCTAGAGTTTCTAGGTTGTGGAACCTGCTGCCCGCGGAGGTCTTTCCTTCCCCCCAAATCTTCAAGTGTTTAAGTCCCGTGTCAACAAACTCCCACTTACATCGCTTAAGACACCCACGGTACGTTAGTATTTAGGCTTTTAGCCTTCGTGGTTTGTCCAAAGATAAAAAAAAGGAAGGGGGGCAAATTCCAGAATTAAATTTGGCCCAAATAAATAAAAAAGCAGATTAAGTTGAGAAACACCGTTTAAAAATTATTTTTAACTTTACAAAGATTCCTTTATGCCAGTTCATCTAATAAATTGTTATTCTGTCATTTAACCGGACTGGCCTGGATACCATTCAAACTTTTTATACTGGTTAAGCAAACAGGTATTGGGATTTCGGCCAACAAAGCAACAACACAGGATGTATGTGACTCATCCAATCAGAAATGTTTACATGCGGGTATTTACCAGGGCCGAATTAACTGTTGGAGGCGCCCTAGGCTAAATTCCCGGAGCGCTTATTTTGCACCAAAAAATTTGTTGAAGAGCAAAAAATAAAGGTCCTTTCCTCCGTAGCGCCTATTTTGAGTGCCAGGCGCCTTACTTCACCACCCGAAAAATTGATGACAAAAAAAAGGTCATTCCCTCCTTTTCGCGCCTATTTCATTCCAAAGCACCTTATTCACAGAGAAATTAGTCACCAAAAATCCCTACCCGACCTAAACTTTTTAAAAACTCCCCTGTTTTGCGCCTATTACTTCCCTGTCTGGCGCCTATTTTTCATGGCGACCTAGGCTGTAGCCTAGTCAGCCTAATGGTTAATACGGCATTGGTATTCACGTTAGACCGTTTTTTTCTCACATTGCCTATGTCTTAAGTTATTTAGCTTAGCCAATATATTATACATTTGCCTATATGGTTAATTTTTTTTTCTGAGGGAGGCACATAAACAATAATATCAGTTTCGAACGGTTCATATGAAAATATCCCTTTTGTAATAAAAATTATTGAAATTAATTAAACATGTTTTTGCACTTTAACCCTGTTTAATTATTGTAATATTATTTATAAGCCTAATGATTTTGCAAATATGTACAAATAAGCCCTATTTATTTTATATGTTTAATTATATAAATTGCTACAGTTTATAATTCATGCCTAAAAACATTTTGTATGTGAATAATTTGCCATAATTTATTTCAAATTTTAGTTAATAAGGCAAACGGCATACAAATCCGTGTCAATTTTAAATAATATCAGTACATATTTAACAATTATTTGAATTTTAAATACGAAAAACAATATATAATAAGGGTTTGTAAAAAGGTAACAAAGTGTAATTAAATATCCAGAATTATAAAAATAACTATTTTATTATTAGATGTAGATATAAAATACACTTTTATTAAAAAAATAAGATTTTATTTGGAATTTTAAAAATCACGTTTAAAAAAAAAATAATGGTATATACAGGGTGTATCTAACAGATTAGAGACATATTTGTTTTGTTGTTATTTTACATTTTTTTATATTTACCATTCTTTTTATAGATATATCCAGACTAGAACCTTCATTTTAGAAATTCTGACAGAAATTGCTTAGTTATGTGTGTGTTACAAAATCTGTGGTAAGATGGCAAAACCAGTTATGTAATTTTTGTAAAATAAGGGGAAGAGATATTTTTAACTTTGGTACGTCCTCAAAAATTCAAAATTTTAGTAAAAGATTTAAATTTTCCAACTTAGTATAAAAAAATTAGTTGCAAAATTTAAATATTTTACTAAAATTGTAATTTTTAGGACGTACCAAATATAAAAATACCCCTCTTCCATATTTTACAAAAAATGACATAACTGGTTTTACCATTTTACCACAGAAATAATAGGATGTTTTTTAAAATAATTTAATAATAAAAATTAGTTTTTTTTTGCATTACAAAATGCAGTTATTTTATTTTGTTAAAATTATTATTCTTGAGGTTAATTATTTTTGATTAATAACTGAAAAATTCCCACTGCGAAACCACTTTGCTGTTACTCCTTTAAAACGTTAGTGCTCCATTCAGAGAACATAATCAATTAGGAAAGTAATAGGTACTAATTATATCTACAACGCTTGGTTAGAAGATCAATTTGTTAATTTTACCCTAGAAAATTTCCAATACATTTGAACAATAATCCAATAATAAATTCCTGCATAAAGGTTAACTTATCTGTTGTCTGCCATTGTTATAAGCTTGTTGGAAAAATAGTTTTCCAATATAGTTATCATTTATTTCATCCAATCACTTTATAATTTCTTATCTTTTACGTTGATCTCCCCGGAAGCACAGTGAAAAGGGTATTTGATATATACTTAAGAATCTGCCCATTATCTCGAAGAGACTTGACATAAATATAATTAAAATTTTAGGAAACAAAGTCAAAGTGACAGAGTCACTTGAAGACTTTAAGTCTTTGATACCTAACCTGGAAGAACTGTGTTCAATCTTCAGCCAGGAAGATGTAAGAAATTTATAAATCATATAAAAAATGCTGTGAAGTGGAAAAACTGCATGTTTCGGTGCTTAGACACCGTTGATGGAGCAGCGAAAAAGATGGGTTAAATATTCGACAGCCCGAAACCCACGGTACCCAGGAACTTAGGCATAAGACTTCGTTGACTGACGCTAAGATAAGAAAAACCGTTATAAAAATTCAAAATGTTTTAATAGGACAGAATGACAAAAGTCAATACCACTAATAATCCTTATATCATAAATAAAAAAAAATGTATGTCATAAACTCGTTTAAAACGGGACCAATTTCAAAGCACATAATTAGGCCCCTATTAAAACTTTTATCGTACTGAAAACATTCGAAACTTTGTAGTATGTACACAAAAACAGAGCTTTGAAGCTTTAACAAATGAATATGAATAATGTTTTAGACTGATTTTTTGCCCTACACTTAATTTAAATATGGTGGAAGAGTTAGTCTAGACTTTATTGTCCTTGTCTAAGTTTCAACAGTGTACCGGATGGTTTCCCTCTATAACTTTTTATGTTTTACAATAGAAAAATTAAATTTGGTATATACAGTGCAGACTCGATAATCCGAACTAATAAAAACCAAGGCGATTCGGATTAGGAAATAGTTCGGATTAGCAAAGAAATTTTTTTATAAAATTTTTTAATATGAAACGCAAAAAAACAGTAATTAAGAATAAGTAACACTAAAAATATATAAAAAGTAAGAATATGGTATTAATTTCTAAGTAATTTGTAATTTTTGTTTGCTTTACACATCTTTGATTATTTATAAAGGCCATTTCTTTTAACCTTTGAAGTACAAGAATATCATTTAGTGGAATGTAATTTTCTTCGGCCCATTTTAAACACAGGTTAAAACTTTTAGCTGCTTCAGCATTCTAAACAGTTTTATTTTGATTATCTAATTCCAAGCCTTCATGCTCGTTAACTTCAGGTTCATCTCCATCTGCTTCTTTCAGTGGTAACAGATCTTCATCATTTTCAACCCAATTACAAACTTCCAGGTTTGTTAGATTTGATTCTGCCAAAACATTAAGCATTCCAGCAACATCTAAAAAATAAAGTTAAATAAAAAAATAACAAACAACAACAAATAGAGGAATTAGATCTTCAGCATCATATTCAATGTCTTCATCGTTATCGGACATAATTTTGTCCCAGCACTTCTGCAAGACTTTTCCCAAGCATTGCATAGCAGACATACTGCATCTTTTAGGTTAAGAGTTTTTAACAACGAAACAACGCTGTCTTCGTTACTTGATAAAATGTGGGCTAAAAGGTTTTTTGCTAAAATAATGTTGTTAGTCTGATAGCATTTTGATCCATAGGTTGCAAGAGTGCTGTACAATTTGGTGGGAGGAATAATGTTGTAAATCTTCCATCTTCACCAGTCATCTCTTCTACAGTTCCATGACTTGAGGCATTATCTATGATTAACAGCGCTTTTTCAGGCAAATTGTGACTTCTTAAATGCCTCCTTACCTAAGGTATAAATGATTGATGAAACCAATCTATAAAAATCTTTGCAGTCATCCATGCATTAGCAGACGATTTGTATTCAACAGGAATGTCTGGGTTTTTGAATGCCCGTGGATTTTTCCTATCACTAGCATTTTTAGTTTATGTGACCCATCTGCATTGCAACAAGCTAAAAATGTTACCCGTTCTTTGCTTATTTTTCGACCTGGTGCGGTCTTCTCTTGGCAACGAACCAGCGTTTTTTCCAGAAACATTTTCCAATAGAGAGCCGATTCGTCTGCGTTGTATATTTGAGAAGCGACAAGAATTAATTGTCTTACCTTCTCTTTAAATGTAGTCAAGAAAGAATTGACGACACTTTGATCGTTGGATAGTTTTTCTCCGCACACTTTTAAAGCACGAAGACTATGCCTTTTTCGAATGTAACAAATCCAGCCCCTGCTAGCTCTAAAATTATCATTTCCATATGTTTCGGTATAAAACTGTCTTGCTTTAGCAGATAAAATTTCATAGGAAATTGGGACATGCCTCGATCTTTGTCTACAAAACCATGCATACACATGAGTTTTTGTTTCAGCATATTCAGCTTTTCGTAAAGTTTTTATGAGCCCTGGGCCAGAATCACATTGACCAATAAATTTAAAAAAATACACAATTGTACAAAGAAAACCACTAAAATTGTTTTAAAATTAATCCTACCTGTCGATTTAAGGCTTTTTCTTTTTTATGTCACAGATTGTAGATCTTCCAAATCCATACTTAGCGGCCAACACTTTTCCACTTTCTCCCTTGGTAAGTCTTTCAATAATTTCACTTTTTTGTTTTATGGAGAATCTCTTGTGTTTTTTTTTAGGGGTCATTTTTATTTAAGCAAATATTAAAATAAAAACCCACTTATATTACGTAAAATGGCATTACAAACATACCATGTAACAAGCAAAGTATGTAAATATCACTGCTCAAAAGCAGGGAAAGTGCTGCACACCCGTTTAATGTGAATCCCAGGTATAAACAAAAGGGTAATTTGGGGAATCCCTGAACATCTAGTCACAATTTCTATAGGAAATAGTCCTAAAACTACAGGTTCGGATTATCGAGTACTATGAAATTCGGATTACAGAGTACCCAATGTATTGAAAATGCTTGTTCGGACTACTGAAGAATTCGGATTATCGAATGTTCGGATTATCGAGTCTGCACTGTATGTCGTTATTTGACATATTTGTCAATTGTATTAACCTATTTACTTGTTTTTATTACTTTCGGTTTAACTGGAGACTTTGACACTTTTGCTGTCAAAAATGTATTTATTTTTTTAGTTCCAATCTAGAGTGCCATGATTAAGCTTAAACGGTTTATTTTAAGGCAAGTAGCCATTGCAAAATAGTATGAATCTTTTTCTTTAATTGAAAATCGTCTTTTGTTTTTACCTCTTCGTAGGGCAGTGTCAAAGTTTGCAAAATTCTACTTATAGTCACAACTTTGGTTTTATCTGAACCTGAAAATTTGGTAATTTTGCAATTACATTTAGGCCCGGTTTTCTAAGTATTGTTTAAACTTCAACTAACAGTTAAACTTAAGTTTTAATTAAAATATCTATTTTACAGGTCTAGTTAAACATCAGTTGGAGTTTAAACTATAAACGGTGGATTGGGTATGGTGTAAACTGCAAGCTGAGTTTACAATCATCTGACATCTTGTCATTGTTTATTATTATAACACTTAACCTTATTTTTATTATTTTTTTTAAGTTAAAAATCAAATTTTAATAAAAATACTACAAATTAATTACTTAAAAATGGGCATGACTTTAATATATTTGACCTTATACTGTCTGATGATAAAGACCAGCTAGATTTCATCAACGTTATTGAAAATCCCTGGCGAAATAGAATCTTTTTGCTCGGAAAATATTGATCAATGGACAGATAGATAAACAGTTTATTCAACGTCTAGGCTTATAAAAGCCTCTGTTGGAAGGTTTCTTTCCTAAATTAGGTCCACGTTGGAAAGACCTAATAGGCTCTTAGTGCAACCGACTGTTTTGTTTATTAAGGAAGTATGTACAAAGTAAAATATCAATGGACAGCTTAAGCTAGACATAATTAATTTTGAAAGCAATGCCGCAAGTAGACAAAAAAATCATAATGTAAACAAACCCAAAAATCGCACAGCCCTCATACGCATGACGCAGCGCTTATTCGTTAAAAAATGGCAATAAATATTGGTAGCTTTCTAATATCGTGAAGTTAGACAAATATAATTTAACCGCAACCCACACAACAGCTATATCGCATGTCTAATGTTTAAACTCCTGTTTTTATTTATAGTTTAAACTTAGGTTAAAACTCCAGTTTAAACGAAATTTATAAAACCGGGCCTTAATTGAATAATTTATGATTTGCGTTTTAAAATTTTTTGAAACTTGGTTCAATGGTTTATCATATTGGTTTCTTCGGAAAGTTATCTTGCATTTTTTCTGTAAAATGTACAGGTGAGCCAATAATTAACCCCCTTAAAATTTACATTTTCCTATGATCCGCTCGGTGTCGCACCACCCGGTATAAATAGTTGTAAATGAAAAAATTATTTTTAAATAAAAATACGAATATTTATTATCATCCTCACCATCCCTGAAAATGCATCAGTTTAAGCCTTGCCTGGAAACGTCATCCAGACATGTATATCCATACATTTCCGTTCATTTCTCCCAGTCTGTACCTCTTTGCAGGGGGTCAAAAGAGTGCAACATACGCGGTAATTAAAAAGAGAGACGCTAAGTTCCGTTGATGAGTCATTTGATCGCGGGGCGTCGCGCCGGGACGTCTATTTTAGGCGTCTAGAGCTACGCATATACGAGGTTTCCTCTTATGAATTTAAGGTTGGCTTTTACTTTTAATTAATCCCAATACAAGAATATTTAATGGAATTTTATTTAATTTAATATGGACCAGATTAAACGGGTAAAATTTTGACGGATTCGTCATTCTGTAAGAAAAAATTATTGACAAAAAACATCTTGTTTTTATAGAAAACACAGGCAATATAACAATAGAGAAATATTGCACAGTACAATAAGGCCAGGCACTAATAATACCGGCCTTATTTTGACATCTGATCTTGCGCAGATGCATGGTGGGATAAGGACTCTCGTAATAGGGATAGTGCCTGGCTTTATTTATGTCGTATTTTGGTCTTATTTTAACTTCGTAACTGTTCGTGTAAACCGAACGGCTGCCGAGCACAAAATCGAAAAGTTTTTAGAAGTTAAAATACTTAAAACCTTGTTTTTTCAAATGTATTTCTTTAATTGTGTTAAACAAAACCCTACAACACAAACAATAAAGAAAAACAACTAAAATTTTTCCCCCTTTTTTAGGTTAATATGGTACTGTCAACATGATTTGCAATAACTCTAAATTATGAGTACAAGCACTATTTAAATCTAGCCGGTATTAATAATTCCCGAGCTTAATAAGGCAACTTGCAATAATTATCTAATAACAAAATAATGTTGAGAAGTCTGAGTAACCGGAAAATCATTTAATAAAATATTTTATGTAACTTGGGGGTTAAATATACGGTGCATTCCAATTTAAATGAGCCTCCCCGTATAATTTCAGTATTTGTACACTTAGAAGAAAACCCTGGAACACGCAAATTCAAACTTTTAGGAGGACCCATTGTTGAGTTAGAATTTACTTGTTTAAATGTCAAAAAATTCAAATGGAAGAGAGTGCCAAATGATACCCTATTTTAAAGCGTTTTAAACACAGCTTTTATTAAAAATAGAATAACTACTGGTTTCTTAAAATGGCAGTTTATGTATTGTCAATTATTTAGTGACTTTTACTTAGCGATATTGGTCACTTATTTCTGTTGGTAATATCGTTCGAGTGCTGCAACCGGCCAATGATGACGCAATAAACAAGACCGCCGGCCGTATTGAAAAATATAGTGGTGTGATAAGTGACAATGTTACCAACAGTAGTAGTTGCTAGTAAAAAAATTACCAGACCATACGGAGTTGGTATTCTAGTTCTTTTATGAGGGATGTGGTTTCAAATTATTTTTTTTTATGACGTTTGTTTGCTACGTAGGTATATTGCATAAAAGTTCTTCATTTCGCAAATTTATTTTTGCTTTTTATTACTTCCAGCTTAGCTGGAAATGATCTTCACTTTCCTATTTATAATAATACTTACGTTATATGTTTACTAATTCCAAGTATAATGACACTGCATTGGCACTCATGACATTCTAGATTTAACAATTTAAAATATTTAGAGAATGATATCAAAAAGTAGTTAATGTCGTGTCGTTTACGTCTTGGAAATAATAGAAAACAAATGAATTAGTAAAACCATGCATATTTATGTGATATACATACGTAAGTTTTATTCTAATAAAACAATAAAAAAGTTATAGGGGTCAGCCACCGGCTAAGAACACCGGTATACAGGGTACATTTTCTCGAAAACTACTAAACCGACTTTTAAAGACTGAAAACCATCAAAGAGAAAATTTAATTCCTTCCAAGATTAGTAATCAACACTAAACCTTTTTTCCATCTGAACTTTTTGACGTTTGTGTTGTATATTTTCCTTATTGCTTTTTTTTCTAGCATCTAATAACAAGATTTTTTAAATAAACTAGTGTTTTTTATGTAGTTTGTTCTTATAAATAAATAATAGTTTAAAAAAACTAAAAAACACGCTTTTATATGCAACCGAACTAAAAATTAGAAAATAATTTTTCATTAAAAAAAATATTGTTACTTCATAGTAAAAAGCGTGGGGTGCTTAATATATTAAATGTTATAATTATTATATTTGCCAATATCTATGATGGAAAAGTTATGAAAAAATAGTAAAATGCACCCCACGCTTTTTACTATGAAGTGACAATATTTTTTTAATGAAAAATTATTTTCTAATTTTTAGTTCGGTTGCATATAAAAGCGTGTTTTTTAGTTTTTAAACTATTATTTATTTTTCATTTTTAGTTCGATATGCATTTATGTATGTATAAAAGTTTGGAATGTTGCCAACAGATGGCAACCCACTAAAAAATTTTTTTCGCCATTTTGTCAAGAGTAGCAAAGTTTTTCAGATGGACTTTCTGAAAATAACCTAATATAAAATTTGACTAAAATCGATTCAGATCGAACTCTTGAAATGGCCGGTGGTTGGTACCACTGGGACGTACAGGTGACAGATGACACTTGGTGGTATCAAGCAGTGGTTATAATAATATAATGGAATTTTTTTTCCTGGCGATCCAAAGCAGGATAACGGGATACTGTTTGCAGATTATTGCATTGTCATGGGTCCTTAATACGTGTGCAAAGTTTCAAAGAAATCGAATAGCTGGAAGTTGGTTAAAATTAGGCTCAAAGATTCCGTTACATAGATGGATAGATAGATGGATAGATAGTTACAACCCAAGTTAATAAAAGCGTGTTAATAATAATCCTTTTTTAAATATTACACGAATATTATCCTAAAATGATTTTTATTAATATTATGATATTATTTCAAACCTAAAATTGCTGATTTCTCGAATTCATCTGTTAGGAACATTTGTCTCTTTCGCCCCCGACTTTTTTTATTTTATATAATAAAAATTTTGTTTTCATAGTTTTTACATGTTTTTAAATAGTGTGTTATTTATCCAAAAACCTATTTACTATTTATGATGCTTTCTGTTTGAATACCCAAATTTTATTTGGTTTAAACTCCACCCTTAACTTTCTTTAATTACCGTATGATTTTAAGGGGTTTCTTTCATAGTTTTTAAATAGAGTGGCTCAAAAAACTGGTAACTGGAAGGGACATGACGGCATGGAAAACACGTGGCATTTTAAGATGTCTCTTGACTGGTTCATTTGTTTGTGTCAAAAATACTTTTGTTTTTTAAAGGATCAATGGAAAACTGGAGTTTAGTAAAATATTTAATCATTTTTAATATTGTTTAAAGTAACTGAGAAAATTAGGAATAAAATTACTTTATTTATGTTATCAATATGTAAGAAATATCCGAAGCAAACTTATTATTCGAAATTGATTCTGCTTTTTCTAAAAACTGTACATCAGAATTTTTTATTGATTTTTATTACCGGTATTTTAATTCAAGATGGTTTTTAAATATATTCGGAATTTTGATTAAAAAAAAGCAATTAAAAATATATTTTTATTATTGCTGGAAAAATAAAAATATTTAATTAAATCATAAACCGGGTTACCCATGACCCAGCTTGTTGTTACCCCACAATTTTTTGTTCCATAATCCTTTAAAAGTTTTATTATAAATATAAATCTTTATTATACAAAGTATTTTACTTCCTTTAGACTTAGTTAAAAAGAAAAAATCTGCTCCCGCAATCTGTTATTCGATAGAAAGAAGAAATAGGTAGGAAAGAAATATTCTTTCTAATTTTGACTTTACTCTGTATCGTTCTTTGTAAATAGTTCGTAAATCTTCGACAGTGGAAAAATAATAGACTACTGGACCTAAAAACGTTGGGTTCTTGTGGAAAAATGCACCCTTTATAGAAAAATGCACTTGGTATTTCTTAAAATATATTTGTTTTTCTTTGCTTATGTTTCATTTGTTTGGCATATATACTCAGATTTAAATTAGTCCAAGTACAATAAATTTCCGGATTTTAATAGTCTATCTTTTGCTTAATTGAAATGTATCTGGCTTTTTTCTATTTTGTATAAAAATTATTGAGAAGAAATAACAGCGCCAAGATTTGCGTATAAAAAAAGGAGAGAGTTAGCGGGATTAAGTGGTGTTTTAGATTTCATGGATTTAATGAAAGAATGAATTACTGAGCTCAAACCTCGTCTTAATGTAAAAGTTTAAACAAAATACAATATAACAACATAACATAAACGATAATTACATTTTATGTTTTAGAACATGCAGAACATTATATAAGGGAAATTCTTTTTTGTAAAATTAATAATAAAACAGTTTTCCAACAAACAAAATACAATATAACAACATAACCTAAACGAATATATTATTTCCACAAACACTAAATACAAATGTGTTTATTATTGCGATCACAAATTGCAATGTCGTCAATGTTCCCGCAAACACCCGCTTATAAAAGAATGTAAACAAACGTCCAGCAGGTAAGAAGAGCGAGATCACTTTATACAAAACGCCATACAACAGAACAGGATAAATGACAAGAAAGATCCAAATCGCCTTTCTATTTCCAGGAGTTCGTGTTGTCCATTCGTGAGTGCGGAACGAGCCGAAAGATTTTACGGAGTTCGAAATAGACAGGAAATAAAAAAATAGACAAGAAATTTCTTTCTCGCGAGATACGGAGTACGAACACTGCTTTTCTTAGAATTGCTACCAAAAATATACAGCGTGTCTACCTAAGTTTGCACCATATGGAAAACTGTTTTATTATTAATTTTACAAAAAAAGTAATTCCTTATAATATAATAGTTCTGCATGTTCTAAAACATAAAATGTAATTATCGTTTATGTTATGTTGTTATATTGTATTTTGTTAAACATTAACATTTAGACGAGATTTGAGCTCACTGATTAATTTTTTCATTAAATGCATGGATTTAATGAACTGGATCTAAACACCACTTAATTATAACTTTTGATAATTAAAAGGAATTAATAATATTATATTATATTATATTATATTATATTATATTATATTATATTATATTATATTATATTATATTATATTATATTATATTATATTATATTATATTATATTATATTATAGTATATTATATTATATTATATTAAATTATTCCGCTAACTCTCTCCTTTTTATACGCAAATTTTGTCAATTTTTTTCTTCTCTATAATTTTTATAGAAAATAGAAAAAAGGCTAGATACATTTTAATTAAGCAAAAGATAAACTAGTAAAATCTGGAAAGTTATTGGACGTGGACTGATTAAAATCTGAGTAAATATGCCAAATAAATGAAACATAAGTAAAAAAACAAATATATGTTAAGAAATTTCAGGTTCATTTTTCTATAAACAATGCATTTTTCCACAGGAACCCAACGTCTTTAGGTCTAGTAGTCTATTATTTTTCCACTGCCGAAAATTTACGAACTATTTAGAAAGAATGATACAGAGTAAAGACAAGAAATAGAAAGGAAAATTCTTTTCTGCCTATTTCTTATTTTTTTCGAATTACAGAGTGCGGGAGCAGGTACCCTTTTTTTGTATAGAAGCATAAAAGGGTTAGCTGTTTTAGTCAGATTTGGCAAAAATTTAAAAGTAGATTGTGTTCGCTAGAATATACCTAAAAAATACCATTTTTTTTATGGGAAAAACTCCTAGACACCAAGTTTTTATTACAGTATATGAAAAATGTCTAAAATTATGGAAATAAATAACAAATATTTTTAAAACCCCAACATTTGTGCATAAGAAATCTGTTGGTTCTTTGTGTACCAATAATTAGCGGACAGCCTTATAAATATTTGCAGAAAATATTTATTCTGGCAACTTCTATTAAAGAAGTTTTAACAAATAATAAATTAATTGTAAATTCATATCCGCAGTCCCTAAAATCAAATGGGTGGGTTGATAGCCTTAATAATAAATATTCTAACGACATATCGGTAATATTTAATGATATTTTAACAAAGATTAATTTGACCATAAAACTTTACCTCTCTTGATATTTACTCTATAATTTAAATGATTAAACTATAATCAGGACCTATTTAGGGTACTAATGGGATTATATATCTTGTTAGTTTTCTCATAAAATATTTCCAAAATAATCATACCGTTTATATGTTGTTATTTATATTTCCGAAATAAGAAAATTTCTCAGGACTTTTTTTTGGTTTTGGATACAACATTTTTTACCCAATTAAACTTTATCAAATAATTAAAAAAAAAACAAATTGTGCAATGTGATAATTTCTCTGCACGCAAAAAAGCAGTTTGACGAATAAAAAGACCTCAGACACGATACTGAGCATCAGTGTCACCAGCCAGCGTAGAGCGGAAAATGTAAAAGCGCTGTCTATAATCTTTATGCGAGAATAAAGGAACTTGCTTTTTAAATCAGCCGTCTTCCCAAGCGGAGAAGCCCTGCCGCTGGCCGCTCGAAACGAACAAATATTATTCGCGGAGCGTTTTAAGGCATACAGACCGGTTTAAAAACGCTGTTTACCACAAAATATTGTAATCATTACTGGCAACAACAAGAGATTTGAAACTTTCCGCTCGACGATTACGCTCTGTTATCGTGACCGAGACCTTACGCGAACCGGAGTTTAAATAAGCTTTAAAGTAGGGAAGCCCAAGAGGGAGTATTGGAATTTACTACACGAGAATACTTTGTTCCCGGGTAAGTACCTTCACTAAATATGAGATCCGTATATAACGCCACCAGTCAAGGATAGCAAAAAATATATATGTTTATCAGAAATTTTGAAGCGCGTCAGATAAAGATAGGGTAAGTTAATTACATGCTTAAAAGTGTATGTTCCACTAATCTGACAATTTTAGAGGGACGTAAAGAAAGCGGAGGGATAGAAAGTTATAAAAAACGTCAAGCCGAAATAACAACAGTGTTTTTTGACATATTTAAAAAATTTATAGCCGCTTTCCTCACCGATGAAGAAGTATACATTATATAACATTTTTTTCTTATCTTTTGCGCTTTGCAACCTAATAGATCTCTAAAGCTTAGTTCATAAGCTTGCGAAATGCGATTTGCGAATCGCGAAACGTGTTCTGATTGGTTAATTTCTAACGACTTTCGAATGTTTCGTTACAAATGGACCAATCAGAACACGATTCGCAATTCGCAAATCGCATTTCGCAAGCTTATGAACTAGGCTTATGACACTCGAGTTAGTTCCCATTTAGTATCGTAATAGTAGGGGAGCCTACTAACTATTAAGTTCAAGAAGGTCAGTTTGAGCAAGTGTTTTAGAAAACTAGAAACATATCGTCATATAGACAAATTTAAACAAACGATTCTACAAAAAAAAAATAAGAAAAACTTCATTGTTTTGGTTAAATTTGTCGGTTAAGTTACTGGACACCCTGTATGTATGTAGGTAATTTGATTGAAATTGATGAAAACTTTGATGACTATCGCAATTTGTTATAAAGAAAAGATGTTTAGAAAAAAATTACTTTAAAATATGCAATTAAAAAAAAGAGTTTTTTTCTGCGAAAATCTAAAAATTTAAGTTTGTAGGTACATTAGTCCATTATATTTTATAATTTTAAATCCATTATATTTTAATTATATATAACATTTTTAAATAAACTTTTTAATTATTTGTTACTTAAACAAGAAGAATGTACAAGTAACTAATATACAAACCTAAATTTTCTCGATTTTCATTGTTTTTTTTTCTGAAATGAACAAAATTGCATTTTGGAAATTAATTTTTAATTTTAAACATCTGTTTTTTATAAAAATTTGCGCTATTAGCAAAAATACAGGTACTTTACTCTTGAGCAAAAGTTATATTTTTGGCCAAACCTCGTAAATGACTGACACAATTTGATATCTGATGATTGCATTTTAGGTTTTGGAGCATGCAGAATTTTTATAAATTTTTAATAATAAAAAAGTTTGGCATATGCTGTCAACTTACGTAGACACACTGTATAACCAAAAAAATAAAAAATAAAATCGACTAGCTAGTATTCAGGTTATGCCAAAAAGTGATGTTTTTGTCGTGCTTTCGGGAATAAATTAAAAAATTGTTATAAACAGTTTAAATTTTAAAATAGTACAAAGTTACTATATAAATAAATTATTATACAGTCAAAATCATCCTTAAAATATTTAAAACATAGGTACATAACAAAAAAAATATCAACTAAAATAAAACTTCACCATATTTTTTATTTGTACTAATAAACTTTGTTAACTTAAGTTAACAAACTAACTTGTAACAATTTCTTTTATGTATTTATTTGATTGTTACAAAAATATTAGAGGCACATATAAAGTTTTAAATTACATACTACAAGTTTTTCCATCGACAAACTTTTTTTGGATATCCATCAATAATATAGGTTTGGATTAAGAGGATGCCGTAGCACGTTAAATTAGCTAAAACGCGATTCGCTGCCGTTTTTTAAATATTTGATTTGAGAAAAAGTTGTACATATAAAAATTTCTTAAAATGATCCAAAGATTATCGGAAAGTTAATTGATTTTTGGTTATGGTAATAATTAACACATTAAATTTCCCAAAATTACAAAACCGTAAAAATAACCAACTTTCCGATAATCTTTGGATCATTTTAAGAAACTTTTCAATATACAACTTTTTTCTCAAACAAATATTTAAAAAACGGCAGCGAATCGAGTATTAGCTCATTTAACGTGCTACGGCATCCCCTTAATTAAAAAGAAACATATTTATGTTCAACTTATATCTCCAATATTACCCACAGTTTATTTAAACATTTCACAATATTTGAAAAACATTATTTATACATTTTAATCCATTATTTCTTCAACTTTGTGCATGGGCGTCGCTAGGTTTTTCAAATTTAATATATCTAAAATTTGAGACATGGGACCCATACCTTTATATTAGATCCTGTTAATACTAAGAGGAACACTTTGGTAAAGAAAACCTTTATATTGGAGTTTGCGAAAAAAGTTAGTTTTTTTGTTGTTTCAAAAGCAAATCCTCTATTTGTATGTTCTTTGTGGACTCGATCAAATTTTATCGACAAATTTTAAATTTTGCAAAAATATCTTACTTTTTTGATTAGGGGCATCTGAAAATCTTGCATAAAAAAATTGTAGAGTGAAAATATTTCAAGTGGCAATAGTTTTTCAAAAAATACAGATAATTTTTCAAAATTTGGGATTTGTTAATAAAACTTGATCAAACTTACGAAAGAGAAAACCCAAATAAAGGATTCTCTTCTTCTAAAACTTACATTTTTCCAGATTGGGGGGGAGGAAAACAAAAATTACCCCTTTTTTCGCAAAATATCTTCAGCGGATTCATTAAAAACCGATAAATATTGTGTGCCAAAAACTTTTAGGACATACAAGTATGATCGGATTTAAGACCTTATTTTTAAAAATATAGTAATTGGGATATACAAAAGGGATTTAATACGGACAACGTAGAGGAATGCCCTGACAATGTTAGATACAAACATAAAGCGAAATTTGCAGATAAAATCCTTGTCTGGTGCGCAATTTCTAACAGGGGTGTATCCCGACCTTTGTGGGTAGAGTGAGGGTGAAGCTTTGAATAGTCAGAGCTATATTGATAACTGCCTTTCCAAATTGCTTCAGTTTGTCCGCGAACATCATGCTAATGACGATATCATGTTTTGGCCAGACCTAGCATCATGCCATTACTCAAGAGATACCCAAAACTTGCTTCGACAACACCACATACCTTTTGTTCCCAAAAACGATAATCCTCCAAACTTGCCGCAGGCTCGCCCAATAGAGGATTTTTGGGCTGTACTGTCTAGAAAGGTTTATCATTGAGGCTGGAAAGCACAAGATGAAGAACAATTAAGACGGCGAATTTACGAGAAATTAAGAGAAATTGAACTGAATTTCGTCCAGGACCTCATGAGAGACATTCGAAGAAATTTGCGTCTGGTAGAGCAGAATGGGCCACTCCACATAATTCGATAGTATAGTTTAGTTAAGTATTGAGTTGTAATTTATGATAACTAGTTAGTGTTTAAATAAATTTCTTCATTAAAAAAACCGATAAATATTGTGTGCCAAAACTTTTAGGACATACGTTACATCGGATTTAAGACCTTATTTTAAAATATAGTAATTGGGATATACAAAAGGGATTCTTCAAACCCATTTGACCAGATATAGAGATGCACAAAAGGAGCAGGTAGGCCATCAACTCTCCATTTAAGGGTAACCCTACACCACGATGATATTAGGTATGACGATACTGATTTTTAACCCCGAAAAGAAACGAAGAAAATGTTCAGAAAAGGATGTTCAATGTTCATCCATTTTATAAGTACCTAATTTGCAAAAAAAAATACAGTACATGTTTAGAATTTAAGTTTATATTTCAAACTAAATAATAAACTTTGACCATATATCTGGCTAGCGTTGCCATATGACAAAACATGTTATTAAAAAAAAAAACGCATTTTTCTTGTAAAGTTTTACAAAACATCCATAAAAACCTATGAATAAATGAAACTGTAACAAATAAATTACTTTTTGTCAAAAAGGAAATTTCGCCGTTAATGGCTTAACAATAATACACCTAATGGACGTGCAGTCAATTTGTTGAAGGTCAATAAATACTTTTTTTTTTAAATAACTACAGCTTTAAGTATATTTTCTAAGGAAAAAGATGAAATTTAGGGAATGTAGAAAATATACCGGGTGTTATAACAGCAAAAACAGCAACTTGAGAACTGTATTTGTTCGTATTAGCCATTAGAGTGGGTCAAATTATGGATGGCCAACCAGTATTAAGACTATTTATTTTTTTCTATTCTTATTTTATAGTAAAAAAAAGTTTTTTTTGCTTTTCTATTGTCTAATATTATTGGCTTAAATACCATTCAATATCACTTAAAAGAAACAGTTTAAATTAAAATAACCTAAAAGCAAATAAGCAGGGAAGAGAAAACCGAGTTGACAAACGTTCCCTTTGGTCATTATTCTCACCCCTTGCAGTGCTAAGTGGGGCATGGATTTATTAAATTACTCGAGCGATGTTCATTTTACTGTTTGCTTAAAACCGGTTACAAATTTCACTAATTCTCTTTTATTATCGAGTTAACAATAGGAAGACACATATTTTAAAAGGACATAAATCCGAGTAAAGTAGATAATATTACTACGGTTAATAATACATTTTTAATTACGTACTTTTGGGTAATAAAAATTCCGAACTAGTTTTAAATAAAAACGGGATTTAATAGCTTTGTTCGCGGGTTTGATTCTGAACCGGTTCTGGGACTATTCGCATGCGCAGTGAAAAATCAGCGTTCGCGGTTAGTAAAATCCTGAATTTTTAGTAACAGTTCTGTGTTCGCGGGTTACAATGGAATCAGTTCGTTACCGGTTCGTAACCTGATTAGCAGTCCTGGGATTTTTGTTGGAACTAAAAGTTCAGTTCGGAATTTCATGCGCATTATTGACATGGTCAGCTGTTTTCTGTTTTTGTGGTACCGTTGTATTATAGTTTATTTGTTTCTGCCACTTTTTAAGCGGGTTAATATGCCTGTTGAATATTTTTTTTTTATTTTTGTGATTCTGAGCTTATATAAACAAAGGATTTTTAAATTTATTCCGTATGAATGTATGTATGCAATAAAATAAATAAATATTTAATTAAAAAATATAGACAATATTACAAGATTTTACAATTTCTTGTTGTTTGAATTTTATCTTTAGTTAAATACACATACATATGTTAAAAACGAGAGAAGGCAGGGAATCCCTCGTCTTCCACCGAGAGACCTCGAGTGGCTTTTGACAGTATAACAATTTACCTTTTTGTTTGAATTTATTTTTTTTGTGTAGTATCCAATTTAACCATGAAAAATCCTAACCAAAAGGCTACGTTAGAATACATCCTTAGCTGTATAAAAATCGTTCGCGGTAAATAAAAATTCCGAACTAATTAATAACTAGACATGCGCTTTAAAACAATTCTAAACCAGTTCGGTTCTGGTTCAGAATCGGTTCATTACTAGACCCGCGAACAAACCTAATATTGTAATATTGTTTGATCCAGTCTACACATGGACTTTACACTAGCACAAATTTTAGAAATAAATAATGAACCTTACAAAAACACTTTAAAAAACATGTTTTGTCTTGTACATGGTGCTCAGCAATACGTAACTTCTAACGTGGCGGCTACCG